>OX596073.1:31696012-31701012 GCA_951394005.1 Protophormia terraenovae
AGATGATTTTTGTTTCTCCAACTAGAATTTTGTCTTGAGTATAGTAGAATAGAGTTAAATTACATGGTCGACAAAACAAATTTTTTTCGTGCTCCTTCAAAAAAAAAAAAAAAAAAAAAAAATATGTGGATTCGATGGAATTCTGCATGCTACACTCGAATCTGCTTTCAGTTTTTCCCATCAGGTCAAGATTTTGTTTATGGGCGCGTCCTAAATAAGCCGATTTATCCGCTCAATAGTACAATATCGAACGTGGATACATTGTGACGTGTTTTTGCATATTGTTATTGCTACTAATTTTTTCTTGAAAATGATATCCGAAGGATATTGAAAAATAAAGTAGTATATGGAAAAACTGACCTCAAGCTTAACAAAAGTCTTTAAATTTTAGTTTAGAAGATATTTCGAAATAAATGTTCGAAAAATTTTTTTTTCATTTTTTTTTTTAATAAAATTTCTTTTTAAAAGTGAAAACATCAAAAATTTTTCAGTTTATCATCTTTATCTCAAAGCAGGTAAAACTACGAGTAAATAAAGCCACGTATCATAAAAACTGATGCACAAATCTTGATTACATTAAGTTAGGATACCCATGTATACGTACAGTTAAGTGGAGATGCACTAGTGGGACAAAAAAAAATATATATATTTTTTCGTCTTAAATAAAAAATAGGTGGATTAGATGGAATTTAATTTGTTAAATAAGAATCAGCTTTTACTTCTTTCCTATCACGTATTGATTTTTTTATGGGTATGACTACTATGACCCCGTCTTTTGGCATTCACACTTGTATAACTCGAGAACGGTCTATTAAGATAAATTAAACTCCAATATATAGCGACTTAAATAGTCTTTGATATGAATTTACATAGTTTTTTTTTTCAGTTAATATTTCCGTACTATTTACTGAATAATAAGTAGCGAAAAAATTATTATTTTTTATTTTTTTAAATGTTAAAAATTTTAATTCATAACTCTGAAATTCTTGATCAAATAAAAAATATTGTTGACACACCTTAAAGACAATTTTCTTCTGCATCTTTTGGTCAATTTATATCAATCGTACACACTTACTTATAAGGAAATATACTATAGCAATGGCCTACTATGGGCGAAATATTACACACGCCCATAAAAAAATCCAGACCTTATGGAAAAAAACTGAAAGCAGATTCGTGTTTAGCATATCAAAATGTATCAAGTTCAACTATTCGTCTTTGGGGGAGATTTTTTTGTCGACCATATTACTGGATTACTGGTCGAAAGCGGTGTTTTTTAAATACCACAAAGGAAAAAGTCCTTGAGCTCGGCCAAAGGCCAGCTATACGAAAGTACTATCATTAGCGAAGCCAGTGCTTTTCAAAAACCAAAGTTTTACCGAGCTCAATAAAAATGAAATAACTCCCAATTGTAAAAGTAAATGAAATAATACCCAACAAAATTTGGTTGGAAGTTATTTCTTTTGGGAGTTATTTCATTACGAAATAACTTTCCATATAAAAACGAGAAAAAAAGGTATAGTCGGTCAAGACCGACCATATAATACCCTACATCATTATGTATGACCATAAAAATTCAGGAAGGAGCCCTATATTAGATCAACACTTTTACTAAATGTAAAATAAAATATTCAAATACCGAATAATGCATAGATACTAACATCTACTTGATTTTATGCACTTTAGGACGATTCTCGGAAGTGGTTTTATATGGGAGCTATGGTAAATTATGGGCCAATTCTAATAAAATTTGGAAATGTTGTTTCTACTTATATAAAACTTATTTGTGTCGAATATCAACTTGATACTAACATTAGTATGGGATTTATGCATGTTAAATTGATTTTCGGAACCTTATTTCTAAGGCATTTTTTAGTGTTGAAACTTAATTCCGGGGGGACAATTGTATGGGGGGTAGGTGAAATAATGGTCCGATCATAACCAATTTCAATAGGCTTCGTCCTTGTATCATAAAAGTCCCTTCTGCTAAATTTCATTCAATTATCTTCAAAATTGCGACCTGTACTTTGTGCACAAGGTTTACATGGACAGCCAACCAGCCAGCCGGACGGACGGACGGACATCGATTTAAAAAGTGATTCTCAGTCGATTGGTATACTTTAAGATGGGTATTGGATAACGTTTTCTATGCGTTATAAATAGCAGCACAAACGCATAATACCCCAACCACCTATAGTGGTGTAGGGTATAACAAAAAAAAAAAAAATAAGTTCAAACCCATTGATGTTATTTCAAAATTTTGGGAGTTATTTCATTTGGAAGTTTTTTCACGATACCGTTTTGATATGGAATACTAGAAGTGAACAACTCCAGTAAGTAAACATTTTTATATATATATAGCCCGATTTAAAAATAATATAGCCCGATTTAAAAATAATATTGTTAATAATAAACTCTTAAGAATTACTTGCTGAAAGTACCTCTATCAAATACCAAAAACTTTCTATAATTTTCCTACCAACCTTCATTGCTGCCTTGCATGGTTTCGCTTAGATAAATTTGCCAACTTCTTAGTTCCTCCTCTACATTATTGATTGAGGAAGGGCTGTATTCACATAATTCTTCACATGCATCACACTCACTGTCATGTTTCTTTTTTCTAGCACAATCATAAAAACTGAAAGATAGAGAAAAAAAAAATGAAATTAAATGACAACAAATTATAAACAACTAAAAATACATTCACAACTGTAAAAAGGAAATTATATAGAAATGAAGAAAATCTTTTACAATTCAAACAAAATGATAAATTATTGAATTTTATTTTTAATTAGTGTCAAATTGAATAGGGATGTTTATCTTTTAAAAACTTATTTTCCTGTTGTAAAGCACACACACACACATACATTCAATGAGCTTTAAATGAAAAAAAAAAAAAAAAAACAATTTTCAATTAAAAGAACATTAAAAAAGAAATGTACAAATATTCTTAAACAGGAAATTATTGTTGTTGTTGTTGCTATACCATTTTTTCTTTTAATTGAGGATGTTTTTCTTGTTTTCATTTTTTTTTTTTTTTTTTAGCATAAATTTTATTTCCTTGGGGTAAAATTATTATTACATTCTTAAAAAAGAAAGAAAATATTAAAATTTCTTATTTAAGTGGTTTAAAGGCAAAATTTTTGTATTTTATAAATTTGTTGTATTTTCCATATTTAATTTAATTTTAATATTTTTTTTATTTTATTATTTTGAACTCTCAAGCATCCTTTTACGTTTAAGTTTGAAATTTTTTGTTTAAGATACTTTTATTGCTTTTTGTTATTTTTATATTCTTATTGTTGTTGTTATAATATTTGAAGTAAACTTTGATAACTTTATTCATTATTCTCTAAAGAGTAATGCAAATATAAATTGGAAACATTTGTTTTCTTATTTCTTTTCTTTTTTATCTCAATATTACAATAACCAATTTTGTATTTTCAATTATTTTACATTTAAAGTTACATACGTAAGAAAAATAAATTAATATCAGGAAAGAACAAGCTGATTTATTGAAAGGTGCCATAACTAATGATGCAACATTAACACATTGGGGTAAAATATGTCAAAAGTGGCGATTAATTGAATTTTGAAATTAAAATTTTTGTAGTAAAGTTGGGTAAAAAAATAGACAAAATTATACATTAATATCAATTAAAATCTTCCAGCTAGATTGCGCTATTTTCTTATAAGGATCTGTCAAATTAAAAAAAATTTTATATTTTTGAAAAAGAGTAAAAAATTCAATTTGCATCAACTTTCAGTGTATTTATTTTAAATAAAATGTTTTTAAAGTAAAAAAGTTGAAATGGAACCATTAACTCCAGGTATTTAAGTTTACTTTTCCTCAAGTATTTGTAAATTATATTTTGTCCTAATATTTTTGTTATTTTTTTGAAAATTGTTCTTAAATACACTAATTTTCAAACTTCATGGAATGCAACTTAAAATGTTACAGGATGTTTGTTTTGAAAATTTTCTGAAACATAGTACATATTGTCCACATTAATATTATGTAAAAAATCGTGCGCATATATAGCCCGATTTGAGAATTTTTTTTTTTCGTAAAAACCAGTAGATTTCATACAAAAAACAGCTTAAGTGCAGACATTTTCATTGCTTTATATGGGGCGAAAGCTAAATAAATCTGTATCTACCAATCGGTTGGTTGGATTAATATGATTTACACGCAGTCGTAGCAGATCACATTAAAATTTTAAGTTTAGAAGCAGGATCCCATATTCGCTTCAGAAGCAGAGCTATGGGGGTACAAAATAGGGTACTAATGTAATAGAAAATGTTTAACCACTAGCGAATTTTTGTTCCTTACCCGATTTTCAAGATTTTTATATCAACTTAAAGTCGTTGATAAATCCTTTTGAAAAAATGCTTGGATGTACTATGTTTCTTATATATTCTTCGAGATATATTCATTTAAAATTTTAACAATCACAACTTTGCAAGATATTGATTAAGTCTTTTCCATATATACCCTAACATTTTCAACCGATTTTGTCATAGTTTTTGCAGTTTATTTAAAAATTTTCTAATTTTCTATTGAATAAAGAAAATTTAAAGTCGATATCTTCATTGAGTTAGAAAATAAATAAATTTGAATTGGCAAGCTTGCAAAAATTAATAAACAGACCGACGGAAGGACAGACACTAGAATTCTTTAAAAAAGTCTTCAAATTCCAAAAATATATATTTTTTTTTTTTACTTTTTGACCAATTTAAATACTAAATCGAAAAATTCTAACGCCTTAATAAGCTTCTAGAATATCGAAAAACTGAATCACTTAAAAAAATATTTGGAAAACCTAGATGCAACACCGTATTCAAATTATTCATTATTGCGAACTACAAAAAATTTAAAAAAGAAACAGTTTTTAACAAACCTCCTCTACGTAATACAAATGGATGCTAAGCAAGAAATGTCAGCGAAAAGGGAAATCTATTCATTAGTCATCTAAAGAATGTGTTTACCCCAAATTTAT
>OX596073.1:31706012-31743512 GCA_951394005.1 Protophormia terraenovae
TATAAAACAACTTGAAAATTATGCAACATGACAAGCTAAAACGTGGGTGGATTTTTAAAAGAAAGAAGAGTTTAAAGAAAAATATATATCTTAAGAATATTGTTTAAATATTTATTCAAATAAAAAATAAACTCATTAAAATTTTTAGAAGATTATTTAGATGTCTTTGAAAGTTAAAAAAAATGTGAAACTTTTTTAGAATTGTTATAATAAATATTATGAGCTGTTTTAAATTTGAAAAATTATTAAAATTGTATGAAATGAGTCCTGACTTAACTTTCATAAATCTAGAAATACCCTGTAGTCCAGTTGGAATTTTATATAATAAAATATGAAAAATACGCTCAAAATCCAGTGGTGCTACATTTCGCTTAATGTTACACAAAAACTAGTAGCATCGGGTCCAAACCACCCCAAATCTATTATATACAATAAAAGCTACTACATCAAATATTAAATATAGTAATTATCGGTCCTAATATCGATCTTTTGGATGTCATAGATGGCTGCATATTATAAGCTGTGAGATAAAAATATTAGATTTTTTTGTTTTGTTATTTTTAAGTTATTTAAAGGTAAACTTAAACATTAAATAATGGTTTTATTTTAAGCTAGAAATCTTTCCCTTTCTAATGATACCAAATTTAATTTTTAAGTCCTGTCTAAAAGTATTAAGGCACTGGTAGAGGCGCAAACTCCTTTAAGGAAAGCTGATGGTAGCTGGGCTCGTAATGCAGAAGAGAAGGACAATTTATTTGCACATCATCAAATTGAACATTGAACACGTTAATCGTCTGAGTGGAGAGATTAGAAAATCTTTTGAATTAAAGAAGTATTGCTCTGCCATCTTCTTGGATGTAGCGCAAGCATTGGACAAAGTATGGCATCAATGTTTAATATATAAAATAAGATCTTTGCTACCTTATACCCATAAATTGTTCGAGTCATATCTATGTGACCGATCATTTAGAGTGAAGTATGATAACTATGTGACAGGAGAATTTGAAGTAAAAGCAGGTGTCCCACAGGGTAGTGTTCTAGGGCCTATTCTGTATTTAATCTACACATCTGACTTGCCAACATGCGATGAACTAACAATTTCTACGTTTACTGATGACACAGCAATATTGAGTTCACATGAAAATCCACATGTAGCTTCTAATAAACTAGATTAGACATGTGGATACTTGGTTAAAAAATTGGCACATAAGAGTGAACGAGTTAAAATGCAGACATGTTACTTTCACACTGAGGATAGGAAACTGTCCACCCTTTAAACTAAATAATATTGTTTATTCCCCAGTCTCATTATGTCACATACCTCGGTATTCATTAGGATAGGCTACTTACATGGCGCCGTCATATAGAAACCAAGAGAGTTAGTATGAAATTAAAAGCTTCCAACCTTCCAATCGAAACTCTGCCTTGACAATAAAGTCATTCTGTATAAAACCGTTTTAAAACCAATTGCGACATATGGCGTCCAATTGTGGGATCAATCAAAAATTCTTATAATCATGAAGGGTGCACCATGGTATATGAGAAACGAGAACATCCATAAGGATTTAAATATACCCCTTTTCAGGGAGGAGTTCAGCAAATTTAAGGCAAAATATATAGCAAAATTGCAGAGTCATCCAAACCGCAAGGCAACTAGCATAAAACCGAACATATTCGCTAATAGGAGGGTTAATTTATGCCATCTACGCTCTCGTTAGAGATTAATTAGATGTAGCTTTAGTTTTAAGATTTGTATACTTATTGTAAGGCCTAAAAGGCAGATTCAATAAAATAATAAAACGTAAAAAAGTCGTGTCTGCTACATAAAATATATTATGGGTGAGCAAGCATATTTGCTTCATCTCATTCAGTTCTTTACAAAGTATTTTAAATCTTTGAATTTGAACTTAATTTCTAGAAGTTACGATTGTTTTTACTCGACATAGTCAAAGTATACACCCTGATGCTAATTTTGTGTTACTTACTAAGCTTAGGACCTCCTCTACAATTTTCCGATAAATTTCAGTTCGATCCGTCTAGTAGTTTAGGAGATACGGATTTATTACCAATATATTTGCCATCAGCTCCACTGCACGGTGCACAATGTTTCCACCATTAAAAAGGTGGGTGGGGGTGTAAAATGTCGAACAAATTAGTATATATATTATGGGTCTGGAAAGGATTCTGATTTCATCTAGCTATGTCCGCCTGTCTTTGAGAACAGTTGGTTAAACGCAAACAAAATAGTTTCTAAGCCACGCCTTTTAAAAGGTTGAAAAAAGTTTTCTCCGGACTGGGATTTCGAGTATTTTGGTATTAAAAGGTATGAGGTTATTTTGAACTATTTATTTTTATTTTTTTATGAAAGAAAGTTTTAGTATTAACTTAAATAATGTAAAACCTTGTAAACCCTCCAATCGAATGGTTTTATTTATACAACTGTGACTTACAGATATTTTAAACATTAAGTAAAGTGTTAATTAAATTTATAAAATATTACGTCAGTCTCTTAAGTCCACATTATGAGCTTCTGAAAGAAAAAACAAAATAAATAAACATAAATATCAATTTATAATTTTTAATTTACCCAAAAACCTCGTTTTCAAATCGAAATTCTGAACTAAAAAAAATATCATTTTTGCACTGCATACTAGAGTAGTGCTTTAAAATCATTTTATAAAATCTTAATTATCTTCTTTCCACTATGCCAGCTTTCATAAGCTCAATATTACCATAAACACAAACCAACCCACACTATAACAACCAATTTCAGCAATTTTATGGACCACAAATGATAAAGAACTTTCTTAAATTAAAAGAACATTAAAAAAGAAAAGTATCCTCCGATAAAAGACGATACTAATACTAAAGTTTATAAAATACACAATGATGCTCCAGCAGTCAGTACCTATAGAATGGCAAATATTTATATAAAATTGTTTATACCTTTAAAAAAAAAAAAGCACATATACAAGAAAAAACTGCACAGTAGAACCATAAAATAAATATAAAAAGAAATTTTGTTTTATGGTCTTAAAATGTTACTCCTCTTTATGACTGGATGTTTCTTTATAGCCACTTCATCTAAAGACAGACATACATCCAGAGACTACCTCAATATTGTATGTTATTGAATGTCGTCGGTATTTTATTTATATTTTTATTTCTTGTACGTACCTATATTTGTTTTTTTTTGTTTTTTTTTTTTTTTTCATATTATTTTTTTTCCTCTTAAATATGTTCTTTTGGAGTTAGTTGTATTTTTTGTGTTAGTCTTGTTGTTTCACATTCATTTCCAGAGTTCCTTTTGTAAATGCCCCGACAACGATTAATGTTTTACGACATTTTAACGTCGGCATGGCGCTTTCATGCTGTTTTCTTCTGTTTTTTTTTTTTTTAATACTTTTACCCCGGTCTTCTCGCATAAATACTTGTACTCCCTAGTCTTTCATTCGGTTAGTCAGCTTGTCTGCCAGTCAGTTAGTCTGTTAGACACCGAAGTTTATGCCTTTATATTTTGTTGCATGTCCGTTTTGTACGGTTGTTTGTGTATTTTTCTTGTTTTTGAAAAGAATATTTATTTATTTTCTTTACACTGCAAAACCTTTGTGTGCACTTGTAAGAGATGAACGTGTATGCTGGGAGCCAGGTTATCAAGGGAATGTATTCATGGAAAAGTTTTTTAAATCTTACTCAAAATAAAGAATCAAATTTGTTTATTCTTTAACATAAAAGAAGATTCCAAATGTATTATTTTAGAGAAAGTATTTTGTATTGGGGAATTTTTTTTTTTTTTTTTTGGAAATTTGGATTTGCCCACAAAGATATCAGTAGGATGATTCTCTTTACTTCAATTTGAATATATCTACAAAAAATTATCTGATTTGAAACAATGCAATGTGAACCAAAGAAAGTAAAACAGAAAAAATCTAAAAATAAAATCAATCATCAAATAAGGACTGTGCACAAAAAAATTCGTGCATACAAATCTTTTTATAGAAACTAAACCAATGGGCGAATTGTTTTTAAATTATATTTTTATTAATGACTGTTCAAGTTCTAAACATAAAAGAATTAATTATTTCCTTTTGGTTTTTTCCAGAATTCTTCCAATCAAAGGTTTTATTGTGTTTCGGTCACTTTTTTGCTCGAATAAGTCCACTTATTTTTAAACTCCGTTTCATTTCTCATTTAAATTTTTAATTCATTCAGTCATCCACTTAATTGATTTAATTAATTTTTTAATTGGAATTTTTTTTCTGTTTTTCATTTTTTACAGTTTTTAGTAATTGATATAATCATTTGGGTCCATCCATACATAACACAAAAGGTGCTCAAAAAAAGTTCTAGAAGCTATAATTGAGGTATAATTTGACTGATGATGTATATACCTTCATTTCGCATTAGAACCATTCAGGAAATATTTGATGATTAAAGTTAGTTATTTAATAATTTTGTTTGAACATTTTAAAGATATGTTGATTTTTGCAAAAAAATAAATAAACGTAAAAATTCTTTATTAAAATAAAATATTAATTTAAAATTAATTAATAAATACAATAAAATGTTTCATCGAATAATGTGCTCTATGTATTTTATTAAATAAAAAGTAGCCTTGCGCTTCGCTACCCCATTTGATGAGATAACTGATATTTAATTTATATGAACGATACTATTGGCTCTCGCTAGAAGAATGGGCCTTCTTAGATTATTATTTTAATAATAAATAAATTTACCTTACTTATAAATATTAAACTAATTAATAATGTTTTTTATTAAAACTAGCTGCTAAGACCTTCTTTCCTAAAAAGCATTCCATAAAGAAAGAAAACTATGTACTTAAGTATACCCTTCACCACAGGTGTAAAGGGTAGTATATATAAGTTTGTCATTCCGTTTATAATTTTTACAACATTCATCTAAGATCCCAAAAAGTATAAATATTCTAGATCCGTATTGATATGGAAGTAGATATAACAATGTCCGTCTGTCTGTTGAAATTAGTTTTTAGAAAGTCCCATTTGTCTTTTATATATGTTTTATACACCAATTTGTAGAAAATATTCCTTGGAAGAACGCAAAAAAATCGGATCATAAATAGCCGAGATATCGCCAAAAAATCGAAGATACCTCCAAATGTCTTTTTTGTTGTTTGCTTTTCTTAGCCCCTTTAACGAAAACTCAGAATCTTTTTTCAAAATTTGTTTACCGAATAAATTAACAAAATCGATCCATTAGTATCCGAGATATCGGTCAAAATGCATTTTTAAACATTTTGAAGCTCCTATATAAGCTACGGGTATCGTTATTGTACAGATTGATTGTAAATATTTTTCTAAAATTTCGGTTTGTTTGAATCAAATAAATCGGTTCATAATCCGAATGTTATATTCGGCTCGGCCGAATCTATATACCCACCATCAACTTTTTCAAATTTTACGTTATTTGAGAGGTGGGTGGTAAAGTGGGCGGACCACGCCCATTTTTTGTTTCCTTGTTTACATTGGTCCTTAAACTATTTGCAGGTCCTTAAACATTTTTGGTTTTTAAGTTTATATCGACCCTCGAACTATCTGTACAAAATTTCGTTATCGTACATGCTTTTGTTTAAGAGATATCAGCAGAAAACTATGAAATGAAGCTAAAACGGACACCCTGTGTTTCTAGTATTTTGCCCATAACTTTTTATTAACCAATTTTGTTCATTTTCAATACCAAACAAACCTTATGTAAGACAAATATTTGAACCAAATTTGGTTCCCCTAGGTTGTCCCGTTCGGGCCCTATCCTGCTTTCAACAGAAAGACAGACGGACATAGCTAGATCGATTCAGAATCTAACCAGGACCCAGAAAATATATACTTTATGGTTTCTTTAACGATTCCTTCGACATGGTGGGTATAATAAAATAAAAACAGAAATAAAATCTAAAGCGAAAAAATTATGCAAGAGAATATTACAGTAGTTGAGGTTTTTACTTTAATCTGAAGATAATTCCACTCCTTTTAAACTCTGTTTAATATCTGTTGTTTACATTGCTGTTTTTTTTTTAAAATTTTTTTCTTGTTGTATTTATAAAGATGTTTGATGCAACCAAACCAAAAACAACCACTGCATGTGGCAGCCTAAAGATTCTTTATACATTTTGTGTTGTTGTTAAAGTTGATGTGGTGTTGTTGTTGCAGTATTATTTATTTTATTATTATTTACACACAACGTAAAGATGAAAATAATGTTTGGAGCATAAAGAACAAATAAAAAAAATTAAAAAAAATAATAACAAGAACCAACTGAAATTGTATTTTTATTACACTTTGAATTGGTCTCTTATTTTATTCCTATCTGTTGTTTAACTTGGCATTTTTACAAAATGATTTTTGTTTGTAAAGCTTTCATTTTTATTAAAGTACAAAAAGAAAAAAATGAACCATAAAAAGCCAAGGCAAAGTTTCTAATAACTTCAACCATAAAGTGTTGAAATGTTTAAAGTTTTATTGAATAGATTTTGTTTATTAGATATAAAGTTTATGGTTTGGGGTTAAAATACAAAACTACTGGGGTGGTCAAAAGAAAATAAGCTAAGCTAACAGAGTTTGTATATGTATTTAGGAATCCAAATTAAGAAATCAATAAAACATATATAGGGAATTTTGTTGAAAAAATATTGCTTTAAATTTTCAAAAGTTATGGAATTTAAATTTTTTAAAGAAGTTTTTTTTTTTTCAAATATTTTTATTTTTTAAAGAGTCTCTAATTACATTTCTTGGCAATTTAAATCTTTAAAGAATAGATGCAACTTTGTAGTAACATCACGATTTACTTTAAAACACTAATACGTAACACACGACTAGGTGGGCGAAATGTTGTTACCATGCATCGTGTGTCATGAGATAAAAAAAAAAAAAAAAAACTTGCAACAACTGTGCCTTGCCTCTCCCAATGTATATTTTCTTCTTCCTATTCTCGAATTTAAGACAACAAAGATTTATTTAAAATAAATTTTGTTGCAACATCCTGTGCTGTGTTTTATAAAATTCATGTTTTTCCTTTTTGGCATATTGTTTGTTTGGTAAACAAGTAAACATTTTTTTTTTTTGTTCCTTTATTTCTCTATTGACACTCTACACTGCATGCAACATAAGGATTTTATGTAATAAACAAGTACAACAATATAAATATACTAAAGAATATCAAAAGCATACACACTAAAGAAAAGGGTGTTACCGTGCCACAACCAAAAACAAAAAAGAAAAAATAGAAAAATAATATAATAAAAAGGATATGACTAGATATAATGACGATATTGTAATCTAAAGAAAATAACAAAAAAATTAAAATAAATAAAAACTTCTTTTAAATACTACTCGTACCTACAACAAGCAAACTTTTCAAGCATAAATAATTAATTTCTATTCCTTGTACAAGTTTCAAATATCTTTTGTAAGAAAAACAAAAGCGAAGGGTGTTACTTTGAAAAGTAAACTCTCTACGTGCTTATTTTGAAACGAAGAATATAAGGGGACTTAAGGAGGTCTAACTGTTTTGCATATAAAATTTACCCTCAATATGTCAATTTACATTATTTTTTACTTTTTGTTTATATTAAAGAGTTTATTTTTTATACAGAGAGAATATTGTGCTTACAGTACATTGTCATTTTGAATTTGTATCAAGAAAGTTTTACTTCTAAAATGTTATATAAAATTTACATTTTATTGAATTCTTTAGAGGTATGAAATTAAGGTATTAATGTATGGAAATTAAAAAATCTAAATCGACAAAATGTTATAATATAGTTTTATTCCATTCTCAAAAAATATTCCTCAGCTTTATTGAAGGCATTTTAGTTCAATAGAATTCAATTCTTACATATGATAACAATTTTAGCAAATTTCTTGCAACATTATTAAAATGTGTTTTGAAAAAAAAAAAAAATAAATAAAAAATGTCGCGTTTCACAGTGAATCACAAACAAATGTTAATTACTATGTATCTCTTAAAGTGCTGCTCATATCGAATAGTAGTTACTTAATATGTATATTAGGCTGCACCAAAATTTACCAACTTTCGAATTTTGACCGTAACTCCCTCTAGAATTGTTCTTTGGGAAATCGGATATCGTTAACCCGTGCCGCATCGGACCTTAAGTTTGCAGGGTGCGTTTATATGTGAAAAAGTTTTTTTTTTTTTTGTTGTTGCAATTTTTAGATAAATGTTGCTATTATAACTTTGTTTTGCACCTAAATGTTAAAAAATTGTAGGCTACACATAATTATCTATCAAATAAGATATAAAAACAAAAAATCGATTAAAAAATGTTAAAGTTATTACAAATTTCCCATACCATTAATGTGTTTAATAACACTTGTGTAAGGAGTGTATAATAAAATTTTTAATTTTTTGATAAATGTTTAAATAAAGAACCTATTTTCAATTCAATTTGAATCATAATTACTTAAAAATATATTTTTGTTTCCGCAGGATAATGCAAACACCTTTCTATGCTCCGTTAAAAAATAGTTTTCATTTTTTAAGACTGTTTCAAAACACCATTTTCAAACTTTAAAAAGGTTTGTTAAACATATTTCAAAAAAGTTCGAAGAAAACTTTAGAAGTTTATATAAAACACTATAAAAAATAAAATTAAAAAAGATTTAGGTCAATACCTTGTACGACTAAGCCGTAACTACGATTTGAATTCTGCGGATTTGGGTGAAAAGGCATTTTTTGCAGTTTTTAAGATATAAAGTCAACTTTTTTTTATTTATTCTAAAAATGCCATGCGACCTAAAAAATTTTCCGCCTACCGAAGATGTCCGTTAAGGGAGCTTTTACTGAATTTACTTTATATGGGAGCTACCACTCCCCATCGATCTATTATTTATATACATAAATTGTTAAGATTTTCAGTAAATTACTCCTTCAAGTATGCGAAAATATTTTTTTCTTTATATGAGGGCTACCTCTATCTCTCTGGCCCTATACGTCCTATTTTCATTTCATCAGTGCAATATGATAAGAAAATAGTTCTACAAAATTTAAGAGCTCTCACTATAATAGTTCTTTAGATATGCACACAGAAAAAAGATTAGTTGGAAAATGGTTACGATCCCGGAAATTTGATAAACTTAATTGCAGTTATTAAAATTTTATTAGTTCTATAGATTTTCTTCTTTTATAGCATTAAAATCATAATTGTACTTAAAATATAATTCTTATAATGTTTAATTTAGTTACTGTAATCAATTATGCTTGGTTAAAATATATTAAGCAAATTCAGGGGATACAAACGCATTGAATTCATATTTCTAAACGAATTGTTAAGATTTCCAATTAAAAATTTATTGTATTGTGACAATTTAACTAATAAGTGAACTTTCAGTTACAGTAATAATTTAAATTCGATTATAGTAACAAAAAAGAAATCAATTCATTATTTATAAACGAAATAATTTTATACCGATCAAAGAAGATATGAAAATACATATATTTGTCATTTATTTAAACAAAAATTAAAAATACATAAAATGGATAAAATTAAATCAATAAAAAATAAACTAAAATGAAACCAATACACAAAATAGAGGGACTACAATTTATTTCCATATGGACCAAACACTTGGAAGTCTTCTTTTTTTAAGAGGAATTTGAATTAATTTGTTGATTCCCATAAACATTTTTAAATGGACAAAATTTTATATTAGTAATAGCTCAGCCACCATTCAAAATCAAATATCATGGAATACTCAAGAATTCCTCATTTTCTTATCGGTTGATCTTGTGTTAAACGACTTTAGTTTCCAGTCAATCTACTGTTTTGTGAGATAGTGACCATTTTTATACCTTGACTTATTTTGCGGTTGTGTGGCTTCCAAAGTTATTTTTTAAACTCTTGAGGACTTAATTATTTTACAGGTTTCCTTTTGAGATCTATAATGGTAAACTAATTTTATTTCGCAGCAATATTGAATGCAAATTTTTAAATCATTTACTCTTTTATAGACTATATCATTAATAAATCCTCATAGAATTGCCATTATCCGCGTTTTTTTTTTGATGGTGGTACGTTAAAGCTTGTATATAGGTTCCTATTTCCTTGGAAGGAAGTTCTATATGATGTTCCAGGTCTAAATTCAATTAGTTGAAAAATAAGTACAATTGCTTAGTCATTTCAGAAGATATTTCTGTAAATTATTATCAATTATGTATTTCATATTTATATCCAGTATAAATTTTTGCAAAAAAATATGGAGAACAAATAAAATAAAACAAAACAAAAAGTAAATTTTAATGAAAACTAATAAAAAAAAAAAAAAAAAACTACAGTCCGCCCAATTGATATAGTATTCAGTGTCTTTCATTTAATCGATATTCTAAAACGTTTATAAGTACCATTAATTCAGCAATGGATAGTACTTGCAACAGAATTTAATTGTAACCGACAAAATTCGTTTGGCAAAAAATTCGGTTGCCGCAACAAATCTGTTTTCTCTGTGTGCCATTAATAATATTTGCTTTGTTTGGGGGTACTATTTCCCCTACCATTTTTATCTAAACCTATGAAGGTTGTTGAAAATGCTATTCTTACAAAATGTTAAAACTTTTGCTGTCTAAGTTCCAAAGATATACGATATTTAATATTTTCGTTGCATGGGAGTACCTTTTCTCCTGGTCCTGTCCCATTTTCATTTCGAGTTTGGTGGTTGATGAGAATAATATTCCCGTAAAATTTTAAGACTTTTACTGTACTTTATCTGTAATAGTTCAGGAGATATGTGATAATTAATATTTATTTATATAGGTGCTACCATTCCTCCTGCTCCTATCAAAAATTAAAGTAGTCTATTTTACTTTCGAGTATTACAGAATTATACTGTGGAAATGTCAAGAAATAACAAACTCAGATTCATTATTATATTTACAGATTAAAATAAAACGCGTTCTTAAAATCAACGAATTTATACGTTAAATCAAAGAAGTAATTTAATAAAAAAATAAAGTAAACGTTCTAGAAATGCGTTAAAAAATTCGAAACACAACACCGCCGGCAATATATATATAATAAAAACGACAGCGGGACGGCAAAATGAATGCCAAAGTTTTATATAAAATAAAAATTATCAATGGTATTTTTTATTATTTGTTTTAATTATCATTTTTAAAATACAAAAGTTATTATATATCATTCATTTAAAATATATTTTTCAAATAATTTCCATTTTCTCCCTTTGTTTAGTTTAGTTTTTTTTTTATAAAACATTTTTTCCACAATCGATGGCAATCTTCTTTAAAAAAAAAGCAACATAAAATATCGTCAAGAAAATAAACTTTATTCAAACGACTTGGCGTTTAACGGCAATGAAATGTAAAATTTGTATGAAACTGCCGTTGCCGACGTTGCACATTGGGATAAAAGGGGTCAAAAATGGCGATTAATTCAGGGAAAGGCGATATTAATATTTTAATGATCACGTTTTATTTTATTTTTTTTTTTTTATTAGGTAAAAAATTCAATTTTAGAATTTTAAGATTTTTTTTTGGCAGAATGATAATGTCCGTCCGTCTGAAAATGACGTTTAATTTTCCTATTTATTAGTAAATAAAAAAAATGATTTTTATAATTATAAGATGTTTTTTGGCTGAATGGTAATGTTCGTCCATCCGTCTATACATTTGGGTTAAATGGGTCGAAAATGGCCTTAATTCAGGGAAAAGTGATATCAATACTTTAGTATGTAGATATAATTTTTATATTGATCAAGAAGTAAAAAAATAATATATTTTTGGAATTTTAAGACTTTTTTAAAGAATTTTAATGTCTGTCCTTCTGTCTCGCCAATTCAAAATCGTTTATTTTACTCTATAAAGATATCGACTTTAAATTTTCTTTATTCGATAGACAAGTTCATTTTTTTATAAACTGCAAAAAATGTGATGAAAACGGTTGAAAATGTTGGGATATATATGGAAAAGACTTGACCAACATCTTGGAAAGTTGAGATTGTTGAAATTTCAAACGACTATATAAGAGAAATAGTACATTTATCAAGAGCTTTATCGGGTAACGAACAAAAATTCGCAAGTGGTTGACCATTTTCTATGACATTAGTACCCTATTTTTAACCCCCATAGCTCCGCTCCTGAAGCGTATATGGGATCCTGCTTCTAAACTCAAAATGTTCATGTAAATGCAACCAGCCTCAAATCGGGCTATATATGCGTACGATTTTTTACATAATATTAATGTGGACAATATGTACTATTTTTCAGAAAACTTTCAGAACAAACATCCTGTAACATTTTAAGTTGCATTTCATGAAAATTGAAAATTAGTGTACTTTAGGACAATTTTCAAAAAGATAACAAAAATATTAGGACAAAATATAATTTACAAGTACTTAAAGAAAAGTACACTTAAATATCTGATGTTTATGGTTTCATTTTAATTTTTACTTTAAACAACTTTTTATTTAAAATAAATACCCTGAAAGTTGATGAAAATTAATTTTTTTACTCTCTTTCAAAAATGTAAAAAAAATTTTCACATTGACAGCTCTTTATAAGAAAACAACACAACCTAGATTGAAGAATTTAATTGATGTTGATACATAATTTAGTCTATTTTTATTCGAAACCCAACTTTGTTACAAACATTTAAATTTCAAAATTAAATTAATCGCCACTTTTGACACATTTTACATTAATGTTTTCACACTAAGTTAAAGTTTTCAATAGTCTGCATACTAGTGCAAAACCAGCGATAATGTTATATTCGGCTTGGCCGAATCTATATACCCACAATCATTTTTTTTTTTTTTTTTTTTTTTGAATTTAATGTAATATGGAAGGTGGGCGGTAAAGTGAGCGGACCTCGCCCATGTTTTGTTTCCGAGTTTAAGTTGGTCCTTGAATTATTTGTACAAAATTTCGTTGATATTTCACCTTATATTTTTGGTTTTCGAGTTTACAGCGATCCTCGATCTATCTGTACAAAATTTCGTTATTATACAGACTTTAAGAGATAACAGCAGAAAAGTATGAAAATAAGCTAAAACGGACACTCTGTGTTTCTAGCAGGGGCCGTAACGATAAATAATAAAAATCACGATTTAATGAAAATTTTTTGATTTTTATTTTTTGCTCAAAATAAATTTATTATTTTTCGAGTTTTATTATTTGTTCAAAAAATAACTTTTATTTTTGAATTTCATTTCTTGCTCAAATTATAATGATTATTTTTTGACTTAAATTTTTTTACTCAAAAAATAACTTATTTTTGATATTTATTTTCTGCTCAAAATATAATGAGTCATCTTTATAAAAAAAAAAAAATTTAATTATTAAAAATTTTTATTTTTTACGTTTATATATTTAAAAAAAATCTCAAATTTAGATTTAATAAATGTGTATATCTGATTTTAATTTACATTAATAAATAAAGCTTTTAACAAAGTATCAGAAAACATATTTTCACTCAAAATCAATTTTAAACGCACTATTTTCGCTTACATGAATAGCGTGTACAATATGTAACACTTCTGCTATCTTATTTAACTAGGATAGGCATATTTGTTGCTCTCCCATCATAACATTTAAGAAAAATTATCAAAATTTTTGAACAAAAAAATAAAAATCAAAAATAAAAGTTATTTTTTGAGCGAAAAATAAAAGTCCAAAAATAATCAATTTATTTTGAGCAAAAAATAACAAGAGACGAGACTAATTGTCAAAAACCTAAGTCGGTTGTCAAAAACCTAACACATGCAACAACAAAATACATGTAATCAAATACATTTTGTTGTTGCTAGAAGAAAATAAAAACACATTTTTGTTTACAAAGCAACAATTTTTTTCAATTGTCAATCGAGAATTTCGTCTCTATATGTTACTCTATGCAAAAAATAATTTTTGATTTAAAAAAACAAAAAATAAAAGTTTATTACATAATTCGAAAGCGCGTCCAAAAAAAAGTATAAAAGTGTTCTACAACATATATCTAAAATTTTTGGATCATTTAGATTTTTTAGTTTAAAAATTTGTAATAATCGTTATTTACGGTCCCTGGTTTCAAGTACTTGGCCCATAGCTTTTTTGTTTATTAACCGATTTTTCCCTTTTCATTTTCAATTCTAAATAAACCTTATATAAGATAAATATTTTAGCGAAATTTCATCCCCCTAGGTGGTCCCGTTCGAGCCCTATTC
This sequence comes from Protophormia terraenovae, assembly GCA_951394005.1. Taxonomy (NCBI): domain Eukaryota; kingdom Metazoa; phylum Arthropoda; class Insecta; order Diptera; family Calliphoridae; genus Protophormia; species Protophormia terraenovae. The sequence continues at coordinate 31,720,217 of OX596073.1, forward strand.
TGCTTTCAACAGACAGACGGACAGAAGGACAGTCATAGCTAGTTCGACTCAGAATCTAACCAGGACCCAGGAAATATATACTTTATGGGGTTTAAAATGATTTTTTCGAAATGTTACACACGGAATGACAAAATCAATATACCCTCCATCTTTTTGATGGTGGGTATAAAAATTTACTACACACAATATTTAAAAATGTCTTTTGCCTAAATCTGTCAAATGTAAATCTAAGGTACGGCGAATTTATTAGAGACATCGAAATTTTTTTCCAAAAGCTGTGAAAAGTCTAAATTTTCACAAAGAAATGCACCCTATATACTTCAGGGACAATGCGGCAATGAGGAGTCAGGGTCGTAATTCGAAAGTCGGTTTTTTTTTAGAGCAGTCAAATCTTTATATATGTGTATACTTACCGATTTAGTGAGTTTAGAAAAGCTTAATTGACGGACCCTGTTCACTGAACCTGCGTAGAAAGGTTCTGGATATATATTTTTTTATCTCTAATTTTGAGCTGAAAATTGTAAAAAAGAAAGACAAGCCAAACAAGAATAAGTTGCATTTTAAATGTAAAATTTCACTGCATAATATAATTTATATTTTTTTCAAGAAACATGTACCAAATTTTATAAAACAAAAATAAATTATGATGATAATGATCATCATCTTTATAATACCTATGAGGTACATGTATGAAATAAATCATTTTTTTATTTTTATTTATTATTAAACATTCTTTTAAATACTAAAAATAAACAATACTTTTACTTCTTATTATTACGTTCATCTATTCATTCATCTTATTTAGACAGTATTTTTTTTTTTTTTTTTTTCAGAATTAAGACAAAACGCAAAAAAGCTTAAAAACCCCTTCTGAGTGAATGACAATAATTCATTTCTTTTGATTTTTTATTTTTTTTTTTTTTTTTTTTTTTTTGTAGACGTACTAAATTGTTGTTTTCGCTTTTGTTTATTTAGTATTGTATATTTTGCTTCTTTTAATTTTTTTCTTTTTGTTCATAAAAAAAACAATACAAAAATTGTAACAATTGAAATTTTTGTGATGTCATCTAAATCCCTGAAATTAAATGTCAAAAGAAATGTTGCTTGTTGGTACACTCTTTATTTTTGTTAAGCTGTCAGTGGTGCTTTTTAAAATGTTGCTGCTGCCTGTTATGTCAAACCCAAATATGGCAACTGAGCAGGCAGTTACTGTAGTCCCCTACAAAAGAATTTTAATGAATAGTTTTTTTTTATCCATTTCATTCTATTCATGCTTTTATTTGCCATTATTGTGTAAATTTAACAATAATCAGTGGAAGTAGAATAATGAAACAAAAGAAGTGAAAAAAAAAAAACGTAGTAAATGTATCCCAAAATTACTTGTAGTCATACTCGTATTATATATTATCATGTTTTAGTTTTTTATTATTTTTTTTTTTTTTTTTTTGTATCTTATTGTAAAATAGAACAATAGAATATTTTTAAAAATTAGCACAAAGAGGTGGCAGCAGGAGGAGGAATATATTTTCTGTAGATTTTGTATGATAAGGCAATAATGATGGTATCAAATTAAGAAACACTTTTGTAGAAAAAGGAAAAATTATTAAAAGGTTATATGGGCCAAAAGATTAGGAAGTTTGTAAAGAGAAACAAAAAAATGAGAAGTTTATTTCAAAGAAATTTTGAAATTTAGTAAAAGAAGAAATATAATTAATCAATGTTACCTTAAGGGTCTTTTTCTAATTAAGATTTTTACACAGTTGATGTAAGAATTATTAAAATATGTACCATTAATTGTTTTGTATAAGCTTAAATTTTGTTTAAATTTGTATATTTCCTGAGGCTATATTGATAACCGCAAAAGAATTATTTAATCACCTTACTAAAACTTTATTATAATAAACTATAATTCTTAGAATTAAATTTCACTAGTTGAAAGATTATCAATTTTCATTACCATAAGCGTGACTGATTCAAAATTACGTTTAAAATTCTTTGCACCTTTCCAACAAATTTACAAAATTTGCTTAACCTTAATTATATGAATTTTACACAGAGATTTTAAAACTCTGATTATATTTTTACTGTTTATCCCTACGAATAATTTTATAATTTATTATCTCTTTTTCTTCTTTTCAGATCTCATACTGTATAGTTTTTTTATCATACGAAAGATATAACCCACCTACAAGATAAATTTAAATCATATTTCTCTTAAACAACATACAAACATAAATACATAACAGATAAATATATACACGAACAAACACAGCAATCAAATATTAAATTTACCTGTTTACTTACTTAACACCTGCCATTGAAGGTGTTATTTTTGAAAACAAAATATTAAGAAAAAAAAAAAAACTGTAAAAATAATAAAATAAATACAGAAAAAAAATCCCTATAAATACTTTATACAATTTTACAACTGCAACATGTTGTAGACAATAATAAAATGAAGCAACAACCAACAACGTTCATAGGTACTATACTTATACATACATATATTTATTTATCCTTGTGAATTTATAATGAAACAATAAGATTCTAAAGGTACAAGCAACTTGTATAATAATTTAACTTTTGTTTAAAATACGTATAATAATAAAGAAGAAATACTCATACTAAATAAATATTTATTTACAGCAAAATATGGATAAATAATACACAACTGAAATTTATTTTAAAATAAATATGAAATTTTCTTTAGTCATCTGGTACGTATGTACACATATACAATTGTAACCTTAAACAGTTAAAATTCCTTGAAAACATGTAAATTAAATAAAGTTTTTTACTACAATATATTTCGTAATTGTTGTAGTTTCGTTGTTTTAACTTTAAAATAAAAATAATTCATCAATTCAATAGGAATTTTTATTATTGATACAAGTGTTAAAAATTATAAAAACTAAGAGATAAATATTTAGGTGGTTAAATTTTATTGTACTTAATCGTTAGATATATATATATATATATATATATATATATATATATATATATATATATATATATATATATATATATATATATATATATATATATATATATATATATATATATATATATATATATATATATATATATATATATATATATAGATTAGTAATAAATATTTATTTAAGTACCGAATATGTGTTACAAAAAAAATTTTAACATATGAAAAAATCGATATATGCGTCAAACCAAAGCTCACACATAATAAAACTACGTTCTCAGTTTTTTCAAAATTCGAAAAGTACACAAGTTTAAAATAAAATATAAAATAATTATCAAAATTATATCAAATGGCATCAAATGAGAGCTTTAAATTTAAATTCACTAAATTTTTTATTTATATAAGGACTATAATTATACCGTTTATTATTATGCGTTTGTGCTGATGTTTGTAACACCCAAAAATATTGGTCTAAGACCCACTTTAATTTATACCAATCGGCTTAGAATCACTTTCTGGGTAGATTTAACGATGTCCGTCCGTCTGTCCGTCCATGTAAACCTTGTAATCAAACTACAGGTCGCAATTTTGAACCAATATTAATGAAATTTGGTACACAGGCTTCTTATGGTCCAGGGACGAAGCCTATTGAAATTGGTAATGATCGGTCCATTATTTCACCTAGCCCCCATACAAATGTCCTCCCGGAAAAGGATTTAACGATCGTAAATCCCTAAAATATAGCAATATTTTAATGAAATTTGGCACATATAAGTTCCATGTAAGTCAAAGTAAATGTTACCGATCGGTCCATAATTAACCATAACTCCTTTTCAGAAAATCACTTTAATGGGCATAAATCCCATTAAAATGTTAGTATCAAGTTAATATTCGACACAAATAAGTTTTATATGAACATAAATGATAGTGCCAACTTATACAAAGATCGGTCTATAATTTACCATAGCTCCCATATAAGGCCCTCTTTCGGGAATCACTCAAAAGTGAATAAATTCATATAAATGTCAGCCTCAACGTAATAATTCTATATTCGTATGTTTTATTTTACACTTATGAGTGGACCGATACATTTAACTCCAAGTCTAATAAAAGACCCCTCCCCGAATTATAATGTACACAATGGTGTAGGGTATCATATGGTCGGGCTTGACCGACTATATCTTTTTCTCTCGTTTAATAGTAAATTTAATATTAAGGGGTTAAATGTTTAAAAAGACATTTTCTTAACTTTATGTACTGCAACATTTAAATAAAAAATATTATTATATCGTAGTGATTCGTAGCTTTCATTTGACATCTATTTTGTGTCAATACAACCTTTGTAAATATTTTATATTATTTTTAAAAATTGTGCATTTTTCGAAATTTTAAAGTCTTTTTGAGAGGAAATATGATATCCTGGAGAAAATGTCGGTACACAGTTTTTAAAAAGGAACATTTTTAAAAGGATATTTTCTTAAATTTTTTTAGCTGCAAAATTTAAATGATAAATATTATTATATTACAGGGATTCTTAGCTTTCATTTGATAACCAAATTGGGTTAACATAATAAGCATAAATATTTTAATATATTTTTTTTTTTTAATACGTATCCTTCGAAACTTTGAAGTCTTTTCAAGAAGATATATGACATCCTAGAGAAAAACTGTTTACTACGTATGGTCTCTAGATCCATGCATATATCGATTTTTTTTCTTTTTTTGTATAATATATGCAAATTTCAAAATTTTTGATTTTAATTATTAAATTTCAATATCAAAACGGACAGTTATTTTCGGATTTAACATCTCCGATTTCAATGTTATGATATATATTTATAACAAATTTTAGATTTTGTGGAATTTTAAATTTGTTTGCACTGATTTCTGTAAGAAATTTCCTTTGAAAATCAGACCAATTTTTTGTTTGTTGCAACTTTTTCAAACTTAATTTAAAAATGTTCGAGTATTTAATTAATTAGCAAGGACATTTATTTACAAATTATAGTTTTCTATAGTTTTTGCAAACTTCGAATTATTTGAACTTAATTTTAAAAATGTTATACATGACTAAAATATCATAAAATATTAAATTCACTTAATTCATATAAAAACGAGAAAGATATAGCCTTAAGTTTGATACCCTACATCATTGCGCTTGTACACTAAAATGATTTCTGAAAATTTCTGAAATAGACCTAATATCGGACTTATGTCCATTTATGGTCCGATCGTTATGAAATTAGTTAATATGATTTCTGCTTATATTAAACTTATTTGTGTCAAATATTACCTTGATTATGTGCGATTTTTGTGAGTTGAAGTGATTTTCGATAGTGGGCCTTCTATGAGAGCTATGCCTAATTGTGGACCGATCATTCTGAAATTTTGAACTCCGGTTATCTTTGTATAGAACTTATACGTACCGAGTTTTATTGAAATAGTGATATAAATAATGCATTTGTTAGCGTTAAAACCCTATTCCGGGGAATTTTTGTATGGGGGCGAGGTGAAATAATGGACCGATCATGACCAATCCAATTTCTGGCATTTATTTTATTATAATTTTTTTTTTCTTTTTGTATCGAATTTTTCGAACTTTATTTCCAAAATTTTTAAAAATGTATTAAAAATTAGCAAGAAAATTATTATTGTTTTTTTTTAAACAGTATAATTTTCTATAGGTTTTGCAAATTTCGAATTTTTCAAACTTATTTTTTAAAAATTGTAAACATGTTTAAAATATCATAAAATATTAAATTCTATATTATAATAAACATTTCTTACAAAATTTTATGATTTTCCGCCGTTTTTTGGAATTTCGAATTTTTCGAACTCAATTTCGAAATTTTCGAACATGCTTAAATTGTTGTAAAATAGAAATTAAACAGTATAAAATATGTATTTAATAAACATTTTCGAGTTTCTTACGTTTTTCATAATTTCGAATTTTTAGGTTTTCGAAGTGCCAAAAAGGGCTTAAAAATCATTTAATGTAAAAACCTTAGTAGGGGTTTATACACAGCCATTTTTCTTGCTGCAATTCTGAGTTTCTGTTTCAACTATTTTTCCTAAGAATAATGAATGGCAGCAAGAAGAATTGCTAATATTTTTATAATATCAAATTTTTAAAAATCAGCATTAAATATTTAAAATTTCAGTATTTAGGTCTCAGGTATTTAAGTCTTTGAAAAGCATATTTAATGGCATAACAGAAATTTAAGACTAAGTATTTTTATATTCGAAATACTACAATTTTTTCAGAGGGATATCTGTCGTTATCATTTGTGAAATGATAGTTTATAATGTAGTAAACTTTTATTCGGAGGGATTAAACGTCATTGCTTAAAATTTTTGCTTAACATTTTTTAACCATGTGGTATAATACTCAGACGCAATATCTGTGGAAGATTTTTTATGCAGCTTCAAGATTAGTGCAGTCCAAAGTGTTGTTTAGACAACAAATTCAAATGGAAATCATTCCAGAGAAATCAATTAACAATTTAATCACATTAAAATTACTAAATTTTACGGAAAATGTAAAATATAGAATAAAATGTAGCAAAATATGAATATGTGCACACTCCTATATGAAGATTGTAGTGTTTTATTCCAGTTTTTGTTATTAGACAAAGTTAAAGTTCTTTAAATGTTTGTGTTTTTTTGTTAATCCTTAAATATGTATATACATAATTTCGTAAAATTATTTTTGTTGTAAACCAAATATTCTAAAAAAAAAAACTATTCTTAGGATTACCCTAATTATGTTGCTTTTGTTTTGCACAGCACTGTATATAAAGATATTTTTTATTTTCTTAATTTTTTTCTTTGGTGAATATGAAATTTATTTAATATTATTTTATTATTCAATGATTAAAAAAAAAAGGTATAAATACATGTCAAAAATTATACTATTTTGAAGTTTATTAAACATAATAGGAATTCTTTATGAAATTTCTTCAGTTTTTCGGTCCTAAACTTATCTTTAACATATCCTCGAGCATTAGCAACTTAAAAATTTTGACCCGGAAGCTGCGAAAAATCTGACAGTACCTAGGCTTCGTCGTTCTTTATACAACATGAGTATTTTTGTATGAAATTTGATTTTATTTTCTGTGCCCTATTCTTGGCTTCTAAATTGTTTGCAGCATTTCAGTCTGGAACTTTTTGGATTTTTATATGTTTTTAATTCCTCATAAGTTTTAACTTTTTGCACCAAATAGTCTGAGCTCTGAGCTAACCGGGCTGATTTTCTACCAGCTGTGTTTGGAGTTATTTTCAATATGCTTTAAATTTTCTTGGCCTTCCCAGTATCATGTGGACTTTTTTTTCTTCCCAAACCATGTTACCAATCAATGGTCAAATTCTCCTTGGAAACAGTTTGTAAATTTTTGAAATTTTTTTAATAAACTATAGCATGTTCATCTTTTTCGTCACTCATTTTGATCAAACTCAAAACAAATCAACATGATTGTCATTAAAAATAACAATTGACATATTTTTCAACGATAACTAGATAAAAAAAAACTTTAAATATTGCTTTGGACAAATGTTATGAGGCAAAACATGTGTTAGGATTTTTTCGATCGCGCTTCTATATAACCGTTAAACCTCTATTTCATGAATTTCTTTGTATGGAAGCTAGGTGAAAATATGGGCAGAACATAACATATTTTAGTAATAACCTTTATTGTGTCAAAAAAACCATTCATATCAAATTACATTAAATTATTTTCAAAATTAGGAGCTGCAGGTTCAAAATGCATGTACATAAAAGTATTTAAAAATAAAATGCAAAAATATGTCCATTACTAAAATGTTAAGAGTACGTTTTAAGAATTTTCTATTAAAATATGCTGCTAAATCAAAAATATGCAAAATATGCTGTTGGGACCAAAATATGCTAACAGTTAGTTTCATTTGAAGCGCGGGAAAAAAAATTGATTTTACATGTATTTGGTTGTCTTGGTAATCATTCAAGCATACAAGGGTCAATTTTTCGAATTTTTATATTTAATATGCCCAGTTATCTTGATACCTTGTAATTACTGTATTACAGATTTCAACCTAAATTCCATAAAAATCTAAATCTACGAAACTATGCTACACGTTAAATCTCTTTAAACAATATTCCATTCTTGTAACACTTCAATATTAATTTTATTTTCTAGAATTTCCCTAAAACTCTCAACATGTTTAAGGGTGTCGATTTGTACTAGTGAGATGTATACGTATACTATAGTAGTAAATAAAATGATGTCAGAATAAGAAAGCAATAACAAAATCAACACACACTCACATAGCCAGACATGTGTATATTAATATTTCTTTAATAACCAGTGATTTTGAAAACAGCTGTTACTCCTCCATGAGAAAATAAAAAAAAAAAAAACATTATGGGAGATTTGAGTGTGCAACAACTACAAGTGTTTTTGCTTACAATATGATACTCTTAGTGCAATTTCCAGTATTCCTGCCACAACAGAATCCCTATTAAAAAAAAAAAGAGGAAAAAACTATTGAAAATTTTACAGATGAGTGTACCACGCCCGTTAAATGCGCATGTTTTAATAAGTTTTCGTTGTTATGTGGAATCTACAAAATGCAATACAAAAAACGAGAGTTTATTTTAATCTTTTAGCAGAAAATTCCAATGAACCTGAATTTTTCTATAGTTTATTTTTTTTGTAATGTTGGCATAAAAAGTCTGGAATTCCAAATTCCATGGAATAAGACTGGCACAAATACAAACTACCAAAAACTAAAAGAATATATTCCAATTTACTACAAACAATTTTGAGGGGGAAATAAAAAAAGCTTTATGTAGGTACCACTTGCAGCATAGATACCTAAAATTGTATATAAAAAGGAATTTGTTTTTGTTTTACTATGTACATACGAATGTATATGTGCTAATATTTGTAGTTGTATCTATCTATTTGCCGGTTACTCTGTTGCCTCTCACTTTAAGCCACCATCATCATCAGCACCATGTACCTACTTTGTAACAACAAACGAACTAAAATTTGTCAGTAATCGATAAATGTAGTTCCAGGAATTATCACAACTACACAAATACATACTTATGCACGAATAAAACTAAAAAGTATTATGGATTTGTCTGGCTGTGTCTGTTTATCATCTCCACTAGTTAGACATTCAATGTTTCGTTAGTTGTTTACTTTGGTTGACTGGATTAAGAAAAAAATACAAAATAAAGAAAAAAAAAATGGCAAAAATAATGTTTTGGAGTGTAGTTTACTATGTTGGGTGTTCAACCCACTTAAATTGCAAAACAAAAAAAAAAAAAAACAGCGAAGTAAAGAATGTGCAGTAGTAGTAAGTAAAATGCGTATGACGTAGTTTGCTGTTGCAAGCAATAAAATTGGCTTATCGCCACTTAAGTTGTTTTATGTGAGATGTTTGTATTAGGCTTTTGCTTGCTTCCAAATTTGACATACATTTTTTATCATTTGTATGTGCACACATTAGAATTGGAATGATAATATTTTATTCCCAGAGCTTTCAAATGGGAAAATTTATAATTTACTCGTATAATTCCACACTCATTTGTTCATAGGAGTTTTAGAAATTATGTTTTGAAAAACATTATCTTATGTGCTAAAGATCATAAGCAGGGGAACCAAAAATATGCTCTAAAAAGTTTTTTATGCGTATAAAAAAATACTCTTAAAATCTGAATATTTTATTAAAATTAAAAAAATATGCTCTTAAAATATTATTTTTTTACGGGAAAATTTTTAATTACCCAGGAAAAATTGTATTAGTTCTACAACTAGTTCCAGAACGAATGAAAATAGCCTATACTCGTTCAACTTTGGCGGTACGACCAATAATTTTTGTTTGAAATTGTCACTTCCAGAACTAGTTCTGTAGAAGTATATAACTCTTCTACAGAACTAGTTTTGGAAGTGACAGTACCCATTCTATGAAACGGTTCTAGAACTAGTACTTCAATCAATGATTTTCGTTCGAAATTGTCACATTCAAAACTCATGCCATAGTAGCGCTAGCGGTTTCAGAACCAGTTTTTTTTTATTCTAATAAGCCATTTCCGTGAGACCACTTTTTAATCAATATAATTTTGTTTAACTCTTTTGGTTTTTATTAAGTTTTTAAATTTTTTCAATTTTGTATTCAAGTTTTTTAAACAGTTCTAGGAAGTCATTTAGGAACCATTAATTTGTTCAGAGAAGTAATGGAGAAGTAATACAGATTTAGTTCTTAAGCATTAGATTTTAAAAGACATTCCTTAAAAATAATTTAGAATCATAAGACAGTTCTAATCCATGAGTGGCAGGATGTTACACTGGTCGACAAAAAAACATTTTTTCGTGGTCCTTCAAAAAAAAAAAAAAAATATGTGGACTAGATGGAATTTCGCATGCTTAACTCGAATTTACTTTCAGTTTTTTCCCATCAGGTCTAGATTTTTTTATGGGCGTGTCTAATATTGCGTCCTAAATAATCCGATTACTCGAGTAAATTTCACTATAATTCGTGGAAAAATATGTGGAATAAAATTGGCTTTAAGTCGTTCTGCTATTAAATTTTAATCCTCTCAATAGTTTAGGTGATAATTCGAAATAAGTGTTCGAAAAAAATTTGTTCATGCTAAATACAAGATTTCTTTTTTTTTTTACTAAAATTTCTTTTTGAAGTGAAAACATCAAAAATGTTTCAGTTTATCATCTTTATCTCAATAAGTGACACACCGTTCTTGAGTTATGAAGAAATATACTAGAGTAATGGCCTTGCTATGGGCGAAATATTAGATACGCCCATAAAAAAATCCAGACCTGATGGAAAAAAACTGAAAGCAGATTCGTGTTTAGCACATCAAAGTGCATCAAGTCCAACTATTCGTCTTTGGTGGAGGATTTTTTTGTCGACCAGTGTTATTAAACAATCTGAATTGGTTCTGATTACACCAGTTGTAGAACTAATAATTTCAGAACGTTCCTGGGTATCTTATTTTTATGAATCTGATCTAGCTAGACTTCTTTGGAACAGGTTGAATCGCATTCGAACAAATCAAGGTAGATACGCCGCGACCCTTTATAAATGGGGTTCCTCAGAAGCGATTGTGATGATGACGTTGTACAAACAGTCTACTACATGAAAACGGAATGCCTTCGAAGAAGATTTACAGGTGATTTATTGGAACTCAATGGCGCTGGCCCATTTGGGAGTAATATTAAAATTTTGTGAATATAAATCTGCATACTATGCTTACCGACAGTTAGCTACAGCAGTAAAACAACATTGTAATAATGTAGAATACAATAAATATAAGAAAAAGCTTTTGTAAAGTTATTTCAACTTAATAGTTAAGAATTTAGAATATGTAAAGTGATGAAGTTACGTATTCTAATTCTTCAAAAGTGTAAGTTAAAAGAAAGATCTTTACAATTAGCACTAAAGGCACAAATGGATGCTGATGACGATCTTATCGGATCAGAAAATGCATTCCATCCTGCTAGTGTCTAATAAAAATCTTTGTCTGTATTCTACAAAAATTGTTACATTAATGAACTTGAGCATGAATAAATAACAAAATCAAAAAATTATTAATTCATAAAAAGTTCGAAAAATATTCATCATTTACAAAAATTAATTTTGTGAAATATTTATGTTATGCATTTTTTAAACTAATTTGTGATTATTAAATGCCATACGTTAAATAACTGTTATTCAGAATTTGTAATAACTCTGAAAAATATGCAATATCATAATTTTTCCTGAGCATCAAATAAACTAAACTGCTAGTTATTTATCCGTTTTAGACAATTTGAAGAATTAAGGCATCGATTTGTTACAACATTTGGCAATTTAAATGTCATATTTTTTGCATATTTTAAACTTATGAGCATAATTATGCATATATAACGAAAACATTTTGTAGCAATTGCTAATAATAACAGCCAGGAGGAATACTTGAAAGATCTTGAAATTGAAATGGATCATTCTGTGATGCCATGGTTCACTCGTCTCTCCATATTGTTTAAGCATCAAAACTTTTCCGCTTCAGTGTTGGGGCGAGTCTCAAAGAGGGGTTACGTGATTTAAGTCATTATTCCAATAATAGTGGACCTTGCAACTTGTAATATATCCGTGAATCGGAAGAGCTGATTCACTTGTACTCACGCAGGAGAGTACAACGCACAGTGCTTTGTTCCATAGACATAAATCAAAATAAAAACATTTTGAAAATTGTGTTGAAATATACGTTTTTAGATAGGTAACAATATAGATCATATAACTTAAAAATATTTTTTTGGAAAAAGTTATTTCTATGGCTACTAGAGGGCGCTAAAGTCAGAGAATTTAAAGTAAATATTAATGAACCAAAAAGCTGGTTTTAAACTGTTTTAGGAAAAAAAATTTCAAAAATAAATTTTTTGATGAAAAGTGTCGAAGTTTTGTTTTTTCAATACCTCAGAATATTTGTAAATAAAAACTATTATTATTTTCAAAATAAAGTATTTCGAATAAATATATATTGTTGCTCAAATGTACACATATTTCTTACTTAAAACCTTAAAATTCATTGATGAAGGATATAAAAAAATTACAAAAGTTTATAAATTTTTTTTTACTGTTTATGTAAGTTTTTATAGCTATTTAACATTTGCCATAACTTTAAAAAAAGTTAAATTGAAGAAGTGTCTGATTTTCTGTTTCTACTTCAATTTCAAAGAGTTCTCAATGTTAAAGTAATTTATTTTCTAAATTAAAATAAAAAAAATATATAAAAATTATTCCGAAATTTAAAAAACAACTAAGGAATAGAAAAATATATTTTTTGGACCCAATATATTACGTTAAAAATCCTCCAGATGGCGCTATTATAGAGCATTTTTTTAAACTTTAATACAAAAATTACATGAGTTTGGTGGAGTATTAAAAAATATTATACAATTTTTATACCCTACACCACCAAAGGTGGTTGGGGTATTATGTGTTTGTGCAGAAGTTGTAACACAGAGAAAAAATCTTCGGACACCCACCTTAAAGTATACCGTTCGACTCAGAATCACTTTCTGAGTCGATTTAACGATGTCCGTCCGTCCGTCCGTCTGGTCGGCTGGCTGGCTGGCTGGCTGTCCATGTAAAGCTTGTGCGCAAAGTACAGGTCGCAATTTTGAAGATAATTTCATGAAATTTGGTACATATGCTTTTTCAGCACAAGGACGAAGCCTATTGAATTTGGTTATGATCGGCCCATTATTTCACCTAGCCCCCATACAAATGTCCTCCCGGAATAGAGTTTTAACACTTATAGATGCCTTAAAAATAGGAATATTTTAATGAAATTTAGTACATATAAGTTTTATATCAGCAAAAATCCGTCTGCCAAATTTCATGTAGATCGGTTCATAACTGACCATAGCTCCCATATAAATTCATCTCCTGAAAATCACTAACGTGCATAAATCCCATACAAATGTTAGTATTATGTTAATATTTAACACAAGTAAGTTGCATATAAGTAAAAACAAAATTATGTGGATGGTAATGGTGTAGGGTATCATATAGTCGGGCTTGACCGACTATATCTTCTTTTCTCGTTTAATATATAAAAGAAGGTTGTGTGTTTTCCTATTTTTTGTCACAACTAAAAAAATTACTTATTTAAAAAATTTATAAATTTCCTTTTATTACACAAAAGTAAAAAAGTTCTTTATGTTGAAATATTTCGTGTTGCTAAATCGACATTGAAATTTAATAAAATATTGAAAACTAAAAAAATAAAAATTTTGGACCGGAAATCGGGCGAAATTAGGAAAATTAATGATTTACTCAACATAAATTGTGGATGCAGAAATTAAAATAATATTTAAAAATTATAGGGCTTGGGGAAGGTAGGTATGCCCTTGCTCCTTTGAAATAGAATATTGTCTGATCCAGAAAAAATCTATTTCCAATGGCTGTCACAAATTTTTATACTGTTTTGACCAGTATTTTGAAAGAAAATGCATTTTCACATTTAAAAATTTCAATATAACTTTGTATATATTTACTATGGCTCTAATATAATATATTTGCCAAGTTTCAATTTTCTGCGACACCTCATTCTATTTTTATAAAATTAAAAACGGTATGTTAGCCAGAAATACGTTTTTCTCATTTCAGGATATATGGGAGGTGGGGGTGTTCCTGTTCCGATTTAAATAAAAATTGGCAGACTCATAAATAATCTATATTTAACTGCAATCACAAATTTTGGTGGAATTCTGACCAATATTCACGCAGTAAATTTTAGTTTCAGGATATATGTGGAGGTGGGCGAGTCCTTTCTCCGATTAAAAAATAAGTTAGAAGGCTTAAAAGCAATATATTTTTAATGGCTGGCACAAATTTTGGTAAAGTTCAGACCAGTATTTTAGAAAAAAATTAGTTTTTTAACTTCAGGATATATGGGAGGTAGGCGTGTCCTTGCGCCAATTTTTCAGAACTTCGTACTTATTCATTCTAAGCCTAAAGTAATATGCGTACTAAGTTTCAATTTGCAACGACAACTCCATCTATTTTGGTCCCATTGTTGTATGGGATCAAAGCACTGTGCAACGTCTTCTCAATTCGACAGGTTGAATGTTACTCAATACCGGGAGGAATCTTATTGGTATAAAAGATATAGTACCTGTTATTATACGTATTGAAAAGTTCAGTGGTGAATATATTTTCGATACGTGGGAGCTGTTAAGCCACACTGGAGACATATTCTCAATATGCCGTCTAAACGACAATGTTCTGTCCAATCTTACGCCCAGGTATTTAGGGAAGGGGTTGTGGTATAGGTTTTGGTTACCAATCTAAACTTTAATTTTAGTAATAACCTGATTAGTGTTAAGATGGAAGCTGGAAACCTCTGCTTTAGTATGACTAGGACATAAGCGCCATTTCCAAAAATATTGGATCAGCTTATGGAGATCACTTTTCAGAACCGGTGCAGATTGAGTCATAATAGGGTGTTGTGTCGCAATGGCGATATAATCTGCATTGATAAATTTCCTTAAGATTGTTGTAGGCAAATCATGGGTATATAAAATAAATAGTAACGGTGCCATCACGGAGACTTAAAGGAGACCATTGTTGAATTTGCACTGGCGGCTCGTTTCATCATCTGGATAGACGCTAAAATGCCTATCGCTCAGCATATTGTTGTGTAAGATAAACATCTTGATACAGAGATTACATTAAAAAATTTATATATTAGACCATCTCTCTAAATAGTTTCATACACCGACTTTAGTTCAACAAAGGCAACTTTTGTTCAAAAATTCAACATTTAAGAAAATTACACTTATGCTCTTTTAAAAAATTTAAACAAATTATTATAATAATAACTTTTAAACAAACGAAAAATAAGTATAAAAATTAAAAAAATAGAGAGCAAAAATTAAAAAATAAATTTTTAAAATTAAATATTATAGTGGTTAAAAATATCAGAGGTACCCTACATTGAGTCCCCACAGCAATACTTCTGAGATTTACGTAGGGTCCCCCTTCCAAATTTACAATTTTACTCTTCTCTTCAATCCTATGTGAAATTTTATCCAAACAGCCGATTAAAAGTTACAGCTATATTTCCAAAAATGTTAGATTCTGCCCCACTGTGAATGTTTAATAAAGCAATAAAGAAAAAAGCCTGAATTTTTGGTGCTTTTTGTATATGAGAAACTGAAGTTTTTTTTTTCACAACAATTTTAATTTTTGTTAATAAATGTAAAAATGTGAGAACAAACTACCTGCAATATTTTAAGTTCCATTCCATCAAAGTTCGAAATTAGTGTATTTTAAGACAATTTTCAAAAATAAAAATATTTTGCAAAAAAAAAAAAAAACAAATATTCAAACAAATACTTACGGGAAAAAACAAAAATATTCGAACCAAATAACGCAATTTTGAACTTTACCATCTCCGATTTCGATGAAATTGGGTATACACACGTTACGTCAATACAAAATTTGAAGTTCTTCAAAATTTTCAAATTCGTTGTAGTTTAGATATTATCGCGGTTCAAAATTCACTTTTATCAGAAGTTTTTCTTAAATACATCAAATTTAAACCAATATATCTCCGGACCTATTTGTCCGATTTAAACAATCTTTGGCTCAAATTAATGCTAAATGAATCTAGTTTCTAATTATTTGTCTGAAAAATAATTAATCAGTATTCGTCCTTAAAAAAATATCTTCCATTTTTATAATTTTTCCCTAAAATGTTTCCTAAAGTGTTGCCATTAACATATAAAAAATTTAGAGTGGGACCACGAGGGGATGCTGAGAAAATTAACATTAAGTAAAAAGAAATTATTTATTTCTTTAACAATTTGAAAATTTCGAATGTTTTTTAAATAAAAAAATGTTTATATGTATAAAAAAAAAAAAAAAACTTTTAAAACTTTGGCTTATTATTAACAATTCTATTTTATTAATTTGAGAAATTGTAATACATGAATATATCTTGGTGGAAAAATATAAATAGTTTTAAAAAATAATTCTTGAAACAAGGATTCTGTGTGCGATCAAATGAATATATTTGGACAACAATCCGTGATTTCTAATGTACTACTTCGATTGATGACGAATAATTTAGATGTTACAAGGTATCTATTTATGATTTTTTGTTTTAGTTTTTTAAAATCGTAAAATTTTGCGATTTTTCTTTACCTATTAATATTTCTAAAAACTTAAAGAAATCATAAAAGTGTGTTAGTTTAAGCAACAATATCTTGGAGACCACTTAACAGATTAAGACAATTCAAACTGCGTTTAAATTGTATTGTTATCATCTTCAACTGAAAGACTTGGAAAATTATTCACATTTTGAAAAGTATGTATTTTAATGCAATTGCATTTTTTTTAACGTTTCTTCCTTTATTTATTGGATCTGCCTAACTATAAGTATTTAAATCTTACAATTAAAATTAAACTAAAATATCAGTTTTCAAAAAAAAAAAAAAAATAATAATAATAATAATAATTTTCAATTAATTAATTGGTAGATCGTTTCTTCCAAGGCAAATTTATTTATCAGGTAAAGTCAGTTCTACAACAAATACAACAATACAAAAACAACAGGCACTTTTTAAATGGTTTGCTGGTTAGTTATGTCAAAATCGGCTGAATAGAAACAAAGCGAATTTGTAAACATAACAAAAAATAAAGTAAGTTCAGAGAACCAAGCCGACGCAAAATTGTCGGCGGCGGCGACTTTCACAAGGTCATATCGGAGGCAGCTTATTTGTCAGCTCAAAATGTTTCTTATATTATATTACATAAATTAAGAAAATTTCTTATGTTTATTACTAAAAACTAATATTTCCGTTTAACATATGCAATTTTAAGTAAATTTTTATTTGTATTTTGTTCAGCCTTTCTAGCCGGTATGAGTCGTCGACGGCTAGAAAAATTATGGGGCGACTGGCTGCCGGTCCCCTTTGTTCTTTGGTAAACGTAAACAAAGTTTGACAGATGCAATATCCAAAACAAAGTAAAAAAAAAAATCAGCTGATTAACTGACTTTACCTGATAAATAAATTTGCCTTGGTTTCTTCGAAGCCTTGATGATGTTTGCGTTCTGGTAAGCAGTCTTGCCAATGGGTTAAGGTGAAGTTGTAGTTTCAATTTTCGTTGAATATACAACCTTAGATTTATTTTTTTAGTATTTTTAGAAAATATGGAATTTTTTCATTACAAAGAAAATCCAAACTTTTTAGGACATACACATTTATTATGTACAATATTTATATTAAAAAAACCATTTCACATAATTTCATATACAAAACAAAAATACACTAAAAAATATAAAATTATTACTAAAATAAATCAGTTTTATTTTACTAAATTTTAATTTTCTCAGCATCCCCTCATGGTTCACTCTAAATTGTTTATACGTTGTTGCCAACACTTTAAGGAACAGTTTAATAAAAATGGAAGATATGGTTTTTTTAAATATCCTTGATACAAGGACGAATATTGATTTAAAAATGGCGTTTGCAGAAAAATAATTAGAAACTAGATTCATTAAGCATTAATTTGAGCCAAAGATTTTTTAAATCGGACAAATAGGTCCGGAGATATATTGGTTTAAATTTCATGTATTTAAGAAAAAATTCTGAAAAAAGTGAACTTTGAACCGCAATAAAATCTAAACTACATCGAATTTGAAAATTTTGAAGAACTTCAAATTTTTTATTGACATAATGAGTGTTTATACCGAATTTTATCGAAATCGGAGATGGTGATGTTCGTCTGGTGTTCGAATTTTTTTTGTTTTCTCCCTTATAGAAAAACACACGAAAATACCTGATGAATAATGGTTCCATTTTAGGATTTTGCTTTAAAAAACTTTACTTAAAAAAAATACACAAAAATTTTATGAAATTTAATTTTATTATTATTATTATTTTATTTTTTGTTTTTATCCAATATTTAAAAAAAATTGCTAACTTTGACAACTCAGTACAGAAAAACAGCGCATCCTTGACCAATGATTTTTATTGATATTATTACATATTTTTGGCTATTTTTATTTGGTAACCATTTTATTATGAAAAGTTTAATTATGAAAAGTTTATTTAAAAAATTCACAAATCCCAAATGAAACTAATCTGTTAAGAATGCCAAAAAAAAAAAAAAAAAACAAAAAAAAAAAACAAACTATATAACTTTAGTTTTCGGCCATTCTTACCATAATTTTAAAAAGGAAGTTGCAAGTTAGTGTAAATATAAAAAGGAAAATCTCTATTTCAAATCGTTTCAAACTTATCAAAATTCTGTTAAATTCTTTACTAACATTTCTTTTCTTATCACTGCAATTTATTTACTTAATATGAGAACATATTCCGTTTATTGTTTTCTTAACCGCAACCACAATAAATTCTACTTTAAAAAAAATAAAATGTAATTCAAACAAATATTTAAAGACCAAATAGAATAAATATACAAACATGCGGAAAGTACCCAAAGTACTATTTATTGAAACAGCAGTTAAAACAACAGCAGCAGCAGGCAAAATAATAAAAAAAAGAAAAACATTGAATGAAGTAAAATAAATAAAAATAAACTGAAATTATTAAATAAACATTTTATATGTTTGTATTTATTTATACATTTTTATTATTATACTCTCTCATATCTACAATATTATTATTTTTTTTTAATTCCTTTTTCATATTTTAATAAACAAATACAACGACAACCGGGACAAAAATAACAACAAAGTTTTTTTATTTAATATTTGCGCCACTGGCAAAACACAAACAAACATTAACGCAGGCCAAACGGAAATTTTAAACTTTTTTTTAATTTTTTGCATTTAAACAATAAACCGTAGTTTATAATCATGTATGTGTTATTTTTCTTTTTTTAATATTTTTCAAATATACACAATGTTGTTTATTTTAAATTAAAAAAAAGAGGATAAACGAGGAATAAATATTAATATTTTACAATATTCCATTCGTTAAACAAATACAAACAATTCATTAACTTGCATAAAAACATAAAATGACAGTGAAAATATTTTGTTATCGATAACAATCCAAAATACTCATGCAGAAATATATTGTACATATTTACTTATATCACTGGCCGACAAAAAAATCCTTTACCAAAGACGAATAGTTGAACTTGATGCATTTTGATGTGCTAAACTCGAATCTACTTTCAGTTTTTTCCCATCAGGTCGAGAATTTTTTTATGGGCGTGTCTAATATTGCGCCCTATATAAGCCGATTACTCGAGTATATTTCACTATAACTCGAAAACGGTATGCACGATTTATACAAGTGATACACCAAATTATGTGGAATAAAATTGGCTTTAAGTCGTTCTACCAGCTCTCGCTCAACAGTTTAGGAGATATTTCGAAATAAGTGTCCGAAAAAATTTGTTCATGCTAAAAATAAATTTTTAAAAGTGAAAACATCAAAAATGTTTCAGTTTATCATCTTTATCTCAAATTTCGAATAGGGCGGATAGGTTCAGGGGAAGTAGTAAATATTTGCCATCGCATAAAAAGGGGTAGCGAAGCGCACCGGAAAAGGCTAGTAATAATAATAAAAAAAATCTTATTATATTTTCACATTTTACTTATGTTTTATGACATTTAAATTTTGTTTCCCATATAATTTGTCCAAAGAAATTTTCGTTTGACATCGTGGGACATAACTTTTTTTAAATTTTTGAAATGCTTTATCTTGCTATAACAACAATGGCTTAGTTATTGCCGCAAAACCATATTTTTTGCCCCATTGAGCAATATTTCAATACAAATTTGTAGTCTTACTTGCCAGAATATTTAAAAAATTTCAGCCCTACTATGAATCAATATGTGTAAGGTATTCTTACATTATCTTCTATTTTTTTTTTACTTAGTAGATATACAATTTTCTTGTTAAGATATAAATCATTTTATATTTTTATTTTACTTTTATTACATGGAGTAAATAGGTGGTTACCCCCATCAAAAAGATACGCGAAAGATGGAAAAACCTTGAATGAACGATTACTTATTCTTTACGTTAAGGTTGATTTAATTCCATTCTTCATCCTTTACACCTTTTTTTGGTTAATGATTGTTGTTTAATTTATTTCTTTTTTTTTAAGATGGAACACCACCTACATAAAATACTACCATGCATTAAAAACATGAACATGAAAACACGACAACATTAACAACAAGAAGTGGAGAAAAAAAAAAAACATAACTCATAAATTTGATTGTAAATTTCGGTTTGGAGCGCGCTGTGTTGTATGGTATGCCTTGTAAATTAATGGTGGTGTTGTTGTTGCCGACTATCTATATATTAAATGGATATCCATCCATCCGTTGGTGTTTTACAATATAAATTTTTTTTATATTTATGATAATAATTCTATTATTTCAAAAGCTCTATCGATGTACAAAGATAGAAAAGAGTATTGTTTTTTTTGTGGTTGTTCAATGTTTAAATATGATGTATAAATAATGTTATGTATTGTTGATATAAAATGTATTTTTATGTTTATTTGAGTGTTTTTATATTTGTCGTTATGCGTTTACTTTTTTGATGAGTCAAAGACATTAATGGTTTTATATGTGGCTACATACCAAAAAAAAAAAACAAATTATAGCAAGGGAGAATATTTGCTATAAAGTTAAAAATTTATGATCTGATGAATACACTATATAGTCGTTATTTGAACGTAAAATTAAATATAACATATTTAATTGTTTGAGGAATATTAAAAACAATTAACGCTAAAATAAGTTTTAATAAATGAGTTTTAATAAATTGAGTTTTAATAATTAAAATAATAGTTAAAATTCTTAAAATTCTCGCTCATATTATTGTAGGAATTTCTTTTGCAAAGAAACTCTGGACCAAGAGATTTGGGGCAAATAAAAAACACTTTGTGCTAATTAGCTGACCGCCACTATATAAACCCACTATCAACTTTTCCAAATTTTACGTTATATGGGAGGTGGGCGCTAAAGTGGGCGGACCATGCCCAGTTTCGGTTTACAAGTTTATATCAACTCTCACACTATCTGTACAAAATTTCGTTGTAGTACATGCTTTTGTTTAAGAGATATAAGCATAAAAGTATGAAAAGAAGCTACAACGGACACCCTGTGTGTTCTAGTATTTTGCCCATAACTTTTTTGTTTATTAACCGATTTTGGTAATTTTCAGTACCAAACCTTATACAAGATAAATATTTGATCCAAATTTCGTCCCCCTAAGTTGTCCCGTTCGTGCCCTATCTTTCTTTCAACAGACGGACTGACATAGCGAGATCGACTCAGAATCGAACCATGACCCAAAAAATATATACTTTACGGGGTCTTAAAAGATTTTTTCGACATGTTACACACGGAATGACAAAATCAATATACCCCCCATCTTTTTGATGGTGGGTATAAAAATGAGTATAAAACCATAAATGAAAAATATTACTTAATTATATCTATCTATCTATCTATCTATCTATCTATCTATCTATCTATCTATCTATCTATCTATCTATCTATCTATCTATCTATCTATCTATCTATCTATCTATCTATCTATCTATCTATCTATCTATCTATCTATCTATCTATCTATCTATCTATCTATCTATCTATCTATCTATCTATCTATCTATCTATCTATCTATCTATCTATCTATCTATCTATCTATCTATCTATCTATCTATCTATCTATCTATCTATCTATCTATCTATCTATCTATCTATCTATCTATCTATCTATCTATCTATCTATCTATCTATCTATCTATCTATCTATCTATCTATCTATCTATCTATCTATCTATCTATCTATCTATCTATCTATCTATCTATCTATCTATCTATCTATCTATCTATCTATCTATCTATCTATCTATCTATCTATCTATCTATCTATCTATCTATCTATCTATCTATCTATCTATCTATCTATCTATCTATCTATCTATCTATCTATCTATCTATCTATCTATCTATCTATCTATCTATCTATCTATCTATCTATCTATCTATCTATCTATCTATCTATCTATCTATCTATCTATCTATCTATCTATCTATCTATCTATCTATCTATCTATCTATCTATCTATCTATCTATCTATCTATCTATCTATCTATCTATCTATCTATCTATCTATCTATCTATCTATCTATCTATCTATCTATCTATCTATCTATCTATCTATCTATCTATCTATCTATCTATCTATCTATCTATCTATCTATCTATCTATCTATCTATCTATCTATCTATCTATCTATCTATCTATCTATCTATCTATCTATCTATCTATCTATCTATCTATCTATCTATCTATCTATCTATCTATCTATCTATCTATCTATCTATCTATCTATCTATCTATCTATCTATCTATCTATCTATCTATCTATCTATCTATCTATCTATCTATCTATCTATCTATCTATCTATCTATCTATCTACCTATCTATCTATCTATCTACCTATCTATCTATCTATCTATCTATCTATCTATCTATCTATCTATCTATCTATCTATCTATCTATCTATCTATCTATCTATCTATCTATCTATCTATCTATCTATCTATCTATCTATCTATCTATCTATCTATCTATCTATCTATCTATCTATCTATCTATCTATCTATCTATCTATCTATCTATCTATCTATCTATCTATCTATCTATCTATCTATCTATCTATCTATCTATCTATCTATCTATCTATCTATCTATCTATCTATCTATCTATCTATCTATCTATCTATCTATCTATCTATCTATCTATCTATCTATCTATCTATCTATCTATCTATCTATCTATCTATCTATCTATCT
>OX596073.1:31746012-31955828 GCA_951394005.1 Protophormia terraenovae
TATATTTCTCCCAAGTAATTTTTAACCCAAATTGATATAATTATGTCTGTCCATACGTCCAACACAAAGAAACATTTATGTATTTTTTTTTTTTTTTTTTTTTTTTTTTTTTTGCAAAAAAAAAAATTAATAAATATGCTAAAATCAGTCAATATTTTAGGATATTTTTACTGGTTGGAATTTCCCACAATAAAGTCATTATTATTAAAAATTTAATTTTATTAATTATCGATAAAACATGTTTCAAACAGGAAACCTACCATACATACATGCATTCACTTGTATTTATTGTTGTACTGAGAGGTAATTATGGGTCGAATAAAAAATTCTAACCAAATGACATCTCATTTAACTTGAATATAACAAACTGTCATTATTTTCTTATACATGTAATTGTTGAATATTTTTTTCTTACTAAGTATTTAAGAAAAATAATAACAATAATAATTTCTATGCAGGGCATTATGAAAATTATAAATGTCAAGTCATGTTTTGAAATGAAACAGGGAGGAATATATACACAATTTTAATATTCCATAATGTTACTACAATATGGTCTGGTGTTCACAAAAAAAAAAAAAAAAAAAAAAAAAAGACCGTATGTGTTTGGAAAAACAATCATCGTATTCGTCGTCATCATCATCATCATCAATGGGTTTTGTTGTTTAAAGAAGTGAATGAATGAATAAATAAAAGTAGGAACGTATTATTTAATGTTTGTTAAACTTTAATGGTATGAGGTTCTGTTTGGATATTTAAGCCTTAACAAAATAAAATATATTTATAAAAAAAATTGCAGTTTGTTGTTTATTTAGTTTTTTTTTATCGTTTCTGTTTTATTTATTCATAAAACATGACTTGGCTTAACATATTTGGTTTTTATTTATTTCGTTTTTCGACTAAATCAACAATAATTATTTATGAGTGTGCGTTTCTTGAGTTTTTATGGATTTTGTTTCTTATTTTGGTCATTACACTGGGAGAAGGGAGACCAGTAGGAAAATAAAGTATTTATTTTTTATTATTTATTTATGAATGTGGGTTTTTTTTTTTTTTTTTTTTGGTCTTTATTTCTTCAGCAGTCATTTCAAATACTAAAATTTATACAAATTTGTAATGTTTTTTCCTATTTGCCTTTTGGGATTTTAGTCTGAAAATTCTATATCCTAGTTATCTATCAGCACACAATCATCATAATTGAAATACATCTAACTTTTTATTATTATTATTATTATTATTATTATTCTTTTAATTTATATCAAATTTATTTTAGTTATTATCAATATTTGCAAAATCGCCTGAATAAATTAACAGTCCCATAACTCTGCCTCAAATATCAGTCGTTTAACTGAAAATATGAAATTTTACTACACAATTGAATAATACATTAGCAATTTCTCCAAATTATTTTGCCTTCACAAGTAAATTTATATATTATTATTAAATGCATAAAATTTTTATATTTCTTTTTCTCACCAAAATTTGCGGTTTCCAAATAACAAAACCAAAAATTTATGGAAATTTATATTCACCATAATTCTTTTTTAAAATAAAATATACGTTGGCTTATATGTAGATACATAAGTATGTATACCCGGTATAAAATAATATAATTATTTCCCAAAATGTATAAAAAAGCCAATATTTTTTTTTCGTAATAAATCGTTTATTAATGAATGAATGAAAAAATAAATAGTTTCATATTTTACAATACCTGGACTTGTTTAGAATTTTAATGCAAAACTATATAACACAATTTTCATATAAAATACAAAAGTATTTTAAATTGAATAAAAAAATATTATTGCAATAAAAAATTATGGTATCTTGAAATTACAGAGGACTTTTTTAATGAACTGGAAGTTTGAAGAAATTTGGAGGCAATCAACAAAATAAAATATAGTTTAAAATTTATTTTGTACTAAACGTATTATAGAGTCCTTTGATGATGTCAATATTTTTACACTCTACTCCAAAGGTTATTTGAAAACTTTTTTTTCAGAAGAAGTGAAAGTATGTCATTCCGTTTTTAATTTATCTATATTATGTATATAAAATAGCAACGTCACTGAGTAATTGACTGACTGACTTACTCGGTGATTTATCATCGCACAGCCCAAAAGGTTAAAACTAGAAAGATAAAATATGGACTGTAGATTGGTCTCCTACCGAATAGATCCACTAAGTTGGGGTTTTTGGAAATTCGAATGTTTAGGGGGTAAAAAAGGGTAAAAACAGTAACCTTATATCTCCTAAACCAATACCCAGCAAAAACTTTGCTTTCCTGGTAAGCTAGCAGGTATAATTGAAAATAAAAATAAACTACTTATTTTTTGTCTCAATAACTAGTTATTTTTGTTCGAGTTGTCCATGAATTCTAGTAGTTAATTTTAGACTCTAGTGATACTAAAAAATATGTACCTAAACAAAAATAAAAATACTTTGAAAATACTTTGAACTTGGGACCCTATTAACTGGTTGTTTTTAATGACCAACGTCTAACTCGGTACACCATCTCGCACTTAATATTCAAAGCTAAAAAACTTGTTTTAGCATAAAATATATTTTTAAAACATTTTGTTAAAAAAAACGAATAGCATCAGAATGGGGTTGAACCGGCAACCTTCTGATTGCTAATCCTGCGCTCTAGACAACTAATCCATGTGATTGTAACTTACTCTTCAACTTACCAAAAAGTTTTTGCTGGGTAGATACAAACAAATTTAAATAGTTATCTTTACTCATTTGTAGGGTATCATATGGTCGGGCTTGACCGACTATATCTTTCTATCTAGTTGTTTATAACTTTATCTGCTGATAATTTATCTTTCAAAAATACTCCAGATTATATAATGATACGAATTTTCAAAATATTTTGTATGCTTGCTTCACAATGCAGAGTCAAAGGGAAACAAATAAACAAATGTTAGAAACTATTAAATTGGACTTACTAAAAACAGCTACGTGTTAGTAAAATTGATTTTTACTGAAAGTGGGCTAAAAACTGGACATGGCATCTAATTTATATTTTAGCCTATAATTTTCTCCAAAAAATACTTGATATATGTGCTAAATTTAATTTGAAAATTTTGATAGAGAATTATTTACAAAAGTTGGCGTGGAATTTTGATTGATATTATATCCTATATTTCATTCCAGTGGATGCTCAATGTATACGTCCCACAGTGATTCCAAAACGCTTTTTTTTGGGAAATAATTCAGTAACTAAAGAACCGTTAGAGGTATCTCAAAAAAATTTCACATGGTCAGAGCCGGTGTGTTTTTGAGTTGATTTGGAGGAGTACAGGCCCCTACAGGGGGGAAGTATGTGGCCCTCCAAAGTTGCCTATCTCGGATATATATATATTTTTTTTTTGAAAAATCGCCAAAAAATTCATTTATGATATGAAAGAAAAGAAATTTTATATATATATAGTCCTTGTAAATCTCTACAAAAAATACTCTTACATGTGTAGGTTATCTCTTTTAGTTTAAGAGATATTTGGGTCGAAATAAATTTTTACCTCGTTTTTAGCCTTGTCTTTTTTAGTTTTTTTTTTTTTAACTTGCCGGCCTTAATTTTTCCCCTTTTCTAAAATATTTGCCAGATTTTCCAGAAAATTCTAAATAATATTGCTGCAAGAATCATATAACTATATGAATCCGTTAAAAAGTTATATTAATCTAAAGTTGGAACTTTAAAAAAATTTTAAATTTTTTGTTTTTTTTTCCAAAAAGGTGGCAATATTTATTCAGTGGTAAAATTAGTTTTTTGTTTTGAGCTTTATAATTTTTTTAAAGTTTTCAAAAGAAATCTTAATGTAAATGCGTGTAAAGTAAATCCGGAGGAGTTTGGGACAAACGTCTGCCCACGTGCCCTATCCAAATTTTGTAAATTTTAGAAATTTTTTTTTTTTTAATCTTTTTGTTATGATTTCAAATCGCAAAGCTGGGATCGACTTGAAATTATTTTAATTTTTTAGCCCTATATGTAAGGTATACACCCAAAACATATTTTCTGACGGAGGCCCCTTATAACGTCAGGGTGACCATTTCAATGAAAAAACTCAATTTTTGAAGGAAGCTTTCCCCGAACTGGAATTTTGAGTATTTCAGAAAAAGAAAATGAGAATCTATTTATTCTCTTCTCTTAAGGAGACATTTTTTTATTCTGTACTTAAATTTCATAATGATAGCTCAAATAAAGTAGATTTTATTTAAGTTCAAATATTTTTTTTTTTAAATAACACTAAATACAAATTTTTTTAGTTTTTTTATAAACTTAATGAAAATGTAATAACCTTTCCAATGACACCAAATAATTGCATAAATACTTTACACAATCGTTTAAAAACTAGCTGAAACTTGGCCACCCTGCAGCGAAATGTGCACATTTTCCTTAATTTCTACAGTAAATGTGTGCTGCAGCATTCTATATACATAAGTGCACAGCAGTTTCAACGTGTATTTTTAAATAATTTTGCGTAACTTATGAACGAATAAATGTATTTGAATGTAATTTCACATAATTATAACTGAGGTATTTTCCAACTGTTTTGGAGTAGCACAAGTTTTTAGCTGCTCTGTGAGCAGGGTGCAGGTCCTCCGAAATGGGTAACCTCAGACTGTAATTATAACTTATTCTAGTAAAGTTTTATATTAATATTTGTGTGTTATGTTTTATTCGCAGGCACATTTTATTGTAAATTCTTACAAAGATTTGTTCTCTTATGTAACTAAGTAATACCAACCAATGTACAGATATAAAAAGCGAATATAATATAGGTCGATATTCACTATCCCTTGTAAATATATTGGGTTTATTATCATCTAGCATTTATATTCAAATAATCCATTTACACATCAGTAATTACTTTATTTTATAGTCAATTATTTTCATATTCTCTAAGGCGACCGAAAGTTTGTACACAGCTGTTGTAAAGTAAAACGAATATCTTTTCATAATTCGAAATTGTTAGGAGGATTTCTATAACATTGTACTTAAAAAACACACAAGTGTATTATATGGTTGCAATATGACAGTTACAGTTTTCTTTAGTATATTTCAGTGGCTATAAAAATGACTACACTCTTTATATCTATGACTATAAATACGTATGTATGTAAGTACATTTGTTTGTGTATATAAAGTCACATACATAGTAATTTTACGTGCTGGGTATTTCCATTAATTAATGTACATTGTGTGATGGTTCGTTCTGTTTGTAATTTGTTGTCTTCTGTTTTTGTAATTTACGCCTGAGCATTATAATTCAATTAATAAGCTTTAATTAAACAAAAATTAGTCGCTAATTGTATTGTGAACGTATACGTATAAATACTTATGTACATATGTATATATGTAAGTAAGTATGTATATAGAGAGATAAACTTGTACATTTATCATACAATGTTAGATTTAAACGTCCATCCGTCCTTCCGTCTTTCTCCCTTTTCTGTATTTCATGTCTGTTCTCTAAAAAAATATTTGTAATTTATAAATGTACGTATGTACATTACTGATGATTATTGTTCAGTATTTGTAATTTGGTGCCAGTTTGTATAATTGTATATACATATGGCTTTGTCACATGTGTTTGACAAAGAATAATATGTAAAAAAAAAAATCCCTTGTAATCATTAATGGATGTCAGGTTTATAATTATTATTTATGGGCCATATTTAGTTAGATGGGATTTTCAAATTACTTATATAGTGGAGGAAGTTATATACGAAGTAGGGTCTTTTGAATTCACATTACTAAATTTAAATTATACAAATATTATAATGGTTTGATATAAATTTAAAATTAAATATCATGTTTATACAAAACAATTGTGTATTTTTTATTTAAGTGGTTTATGTGGACATATTACAAACATTTTATATGCTTTGTTTTATATGATTTTGATTTTTTCAACTTTTTTTTTTTTTTTTTTGCAAAAAATATTAAATTACCACAATTTTATACAATTTGGTAATTTAAAACTTTAAAACCTCAAACAATTTACAGAAAACATTCAACCCATCATTTATGAGTATGATGGCAGAAAGATAAATACAAAATTTAGAGTAGACAACAAAAAACCAAACAAATTATTTGTTTATGCAGAAAAATGAAGTGCTTGACAGAATTTCAAATTAAAAAAAAAATATTTTCATATGCAGAACATATACACACAGACATGATGTCACATAAAAAGAATGAAAAGAAGTCATTATGAACAAAAAATAGTAAATAATATAATATAACATAAATTTTGTATTAAAACGTATAAAAAAAAAAAGTAGAAAAAGTTTGAAAATTGACATGCATTTTAATATTTTAAAATTGTTTCCAATATGTTTAGGTTTCAACGAAACCGAAATGGATAAGACACCACGAATGCTCATGAAGTGTGTAGTGGCACAAAAAATACGTATTACATTCTGCTGGTGTCTAATTATAGTTCACAAACTCTGCTTTTACGATTGCAAACTTGTTTACAATATTTTAATGTTTAAAAATTTACACAGCATTGATTTTAAGGTGAAGTAAATGGAATTATTTCCTAGAATAAATAGAGTAGGATGGGGGACTGATTAGACAGAATTTATTATCAGATTCTTTTTAGGAATCAGATTGATACCAAGTCAGGTTATAGGCCTATAGAACTTTAATAGCACCTCTGCGGGAAATTTGTGGCAATTGAAGTAATGGACCGGTTACTCAGTACCAGTTGAGTACCAATTGACACCTAACTTGTCACCAAAATTCCAGTTGAAAACCAGTTGACACCACCACATTCACTAAAAAAATCCTCCCCCAAAGACGAATAGTTGGATTTGATGCATTTTGATGTGCTAAACACGAATCTGCTTTCAGTTTTAAACACGAATCTGCTTTCAGTTTTATTTTTTTTCATCAGATCTGGACTTTTTTTATGAGCGTGTCTAATATTTCGCCCATAGTAAGGCCATTACTCTAGTATATTTCCTCATAACTCAAGAACGGTTGACATAAGTGATACACCAAAAGATGCGGACTAAAAATATCTTTAAATCAGCCAAACTTCATTTTTTATGTGCTCAATAGTTTAGGGGTTATTTTGAAATAAGTGTCCGAAAAAAAACTTTTTGCAAAATTTTAGATTTTTTTACTAAAATTTCTTTTGATAAATGAAAACATCAAAAATGTTTCAGTTTATCATCTTTATCTTAAAGCTAGTAATGCTGCGAATAAAATAAAGCATGTATCTTTAAAATTGATGCAGAAATATTGATTTTATTTACAGTTAAATAAAATTCTCAATTATACATACAATTTAGTAGAAATTCAATGGTGGGCAAGAAAAAAAATTTATTTTTTTTTTTTTAACAAAAATTGGTGGATAAAAAAAATCAATACGTGATAGGAAAAAGTGAAAGCTGATTCTTGTTTAGCACGTTAAATTCAATCTAATTCACATACTTTTCTTTATTTAAGACGAAAAAAATAATTTTTTTCCACTAGGGTATCTCCACTTACCTGTAGATATGCATATCTACAGGTAAGTGGAGATACCCTGCATGCATGGGTATTTTAACTTAACTGTGAATGCAATCAACATTTGAGCATCAATTTTGATGGTACGGGGCTTTATTTACTCGTAGATTCACCAGCTTTGTGATAAAGATGATAAACTGAAACATGTTTTCACTTCTAAAAAGAAATTTTTGTAAAAAAAAAAAACATGTGGCATGAAAAAAATTTTTCGGACACTTATTTCGAAATCTCTCCCAAACTATTGAGCGGATAAAAATTTTATAGTAGAACGACTTAAAGCCATTTATTCCGCATAATTTGGTGTATCATTTATATAAATCGTGCTTACCTTTCTCGAGTTATAGTGAAATATACTCAAGTAATCGGCTTATTTAGGGCGCTATATTAAACATGCCCTTAAAAAATATCTCGACCTGATGGAAAAAAACTGAAAGTAGATTCGAGTTTAGCACGCGGAAATCTATATAGTCCACATATTTTTTTTTTTTTTTTTGAAGGAGCACGAAAAAAATGTTTTTTGTCGATATCAGTTGAGAGTAAAAATAGTTTTAAAAGTAAACATTTTTCTTAAATTTTTTATTATACTAATGTCCTTTTGGACCAGTCCTGTAACCTGTCCTATGACTTGTCCCAAAGGGCTAATTAGCCACCTCCAATGACAACCCCATGTAAGTGACAGGTTCCTCTTATATAAAATTTCGAAATTTGAACCGGTCACTAGCCCTGAGAACCTGTTACGTGACTAGTTCTGAACCGGTTCTCTTTCCTCTAGGGACAGGTTAATTCAACATTAAAAAAGTATCGTGAAAAATATGTTGCAGATATTGTAGGAATACTTCGGTTTTTCACCATCACGTCACATTTTTAACCCATTGAGGACCAAAGAATATACACTTCCCTGAGAAGTTTTTTGATTATAAATTTTCTGAGTAATAGGTAGAAGAAATTAGAATGGTGGCCCGTTTGTATGGAGAGAAACGATGTTCCCAGCTCAAAGATGCCGTTTCTCAAAATCTTTAACTGGCATTATACTTTCGTGAGCTGTATCAAAATGAAAATATATCCTTTTTTCGGCGTTTTCGTATTTTTATCATATTTCTGCCAAAGAAGCAATATAAAAATTTGGTATCGCAAAAATGTAAACAAAATATTACGATAAATCCTCTAGCAGTTATACCGAAACGTTCTTTTCCTTGTTTGATTTTATTACAATTTTCCAAAACATAATTTTTGTATTTTGTGTTTTTTATATGAAAATGGTTTACATAATCTTAGGATCAAAATGCATGTTTTTTTCTAAGCTTTTTAATGATATACATAACATTATAATTCTGACTGTTAACAGAATAACAAAAATTTTAAAGCCAAACTTTAATAGACCAGATATTTTTTTCAATAGGTTTCATAGGAAAGGAGAGCTGATACTACCTGCTACCCTTCTTACCACAGCATTTTTAGTGTCCACTTAAAATTAGTATTTTTCATATTTTTCAATATGAACTATGTAATATTAATGATTATATAATGAGTATAGTATCAGACAAAAAATGTGCTTTTAGAGTTTTAAAACATGGAATATTAATTCTTGGAAATTTGGAGCAATTTTTAATACAAAGTTCATAAAATAAAATTCGATTGGCTGCTACTTACGTAAAGAAAATCGTTTATATCTCATCTTCTAGTTAATACTTAAATTTTAATGAAACTATCATGGGAAAACTTGTAACTATATCTTACGCTTTAACTAGATTATTTATTTTATTATTTAGCAGGTATGATTTTAATATAAAACTTCATTGTCCTCATTTAACCACTTTTGGTATTCGTATTGGTATTTGGTTTGTGAATGGATGATTATTACATTTATTTTTTTTTTTTATAGATCATAAGCTTGTAATTTGATAATACTGGTCGATCATTTATTAAAATCGTGTAAACGTTTTTTGAGTTATAGCCTAAATTATACAAACCATTCTCGAATTTTATAGTGTGACCGCTGAATAAGGTAATGATATTAGTCATGCACCTAAAAAAAAAAATCAGTACGCGATAGAAAAAATGTGAATGCAGATTCTTGTTTAACTCGTCAATATCCACCTAGTCCACCTATTTTTGTTTCAAGAAAAAATATATTTTTTTTTTTTCCATCACTGTATTTGTATGTATAAATGAGTATTTTTATTAACTGAGAATAAAATCACGATTTGTCCATCAATTTTGAAGATACATACCTTATTTTGTTCGCAACATTGCCAGCTTTAAAATAAAGATGATGAACTGTAACATTTGTGATGTTTTCATTTATTAAAATAAATTTTAGTAATAAAAGATCTAAAATTTTGCATAAAATTTTTTTTTTTTTTGGCATTTATTTCAAAATAACTTTGAAACTATTGAGCACAAAAAAATTAAGTTTGGATGATTTGAAGATATTTTTAGTACGCGTCTTTTGGTGTATCACTTTGATGTCAGTCGTACACACCATTCTTGAGTTATGAGGAAATATACTAAAGTAATGGCCTTACTATGGGCGAAATATTAAACACGCCCATAAAAAAAATCCAGACCTGATGTAAAAAACTGTAAAAATCGTGTTTAGCACATCAAAATACATCAAGTCCAACTATTCGTCTATGGGGGAGGATTTTTTTGTTGACCAGTGTCATTAACATATTCAGTAAAAGATAAGTTGGTTACTGTAACTGAAAATATAGTTAAAGTTCAAATTATTTTTTCGCAGCTTCCGGCTCAAAATGTTTCTGTTGCTAATGCTAAAGGAGATGTTGAAGATGAGTATAGGACCCAAAAGCAGAAAAAATTTCCGAAAAAAATTCCTAGCATGCCATACGAAGCAAGTTTTTTGTTACAGCGGCCTCTATAAAGACCGAAATATACATTAAAGAATGTTTGCAAGAAAGGTTTTTTCCTTTCATAAGAGAGCAAAATGTGTCCACATATTTTTGGGCCGATTTTGCATTATGTCACTACTGTAAGTAAGTAAGCTCTGGAGTGGTAACAAAACAATAACACAGTTTTTGTACCAAATTGTCCAGAACTAAGACCAGTGGAGAGATATTGGGCTCTTGTGAAAAGAATATTGAAGAGCACAAAAAAGGTGTCTCATAATATTGAAGATTTCTAAAGGAGATAGGTTACCAAAAAAAAAAGGTCCATGAATTCATAAATAGTGGTTAAAACTACAAAAGTTATATTTTTCTGTAATCTGTAATATAATACCAATTAAATAAAGAAAATCAAACAAAAGAACAACCGCTTCCAAACTATTGAATTTTATATATGTATTTTAAGATTTTTTCGATTTCACTACTTATTAGTTCAACATGAGCTTAATTCATTCGCTAATGGTTCAATAATTTTTCATTGAAATTGATGTTTGATGTTTATTATAATACGAAAACTATATTTAGTTTAAAAATTTATGAAATTTAGAGTAATATGGGTCTGATAAGAAAATGATAAGAAAAATATAAGTTGTAGGCTAAACTTATATTTTTCTTATCATTTTTCAGGAAAACATTCCGACGAGCTTAATAAGATAATCATATCGCTTTATAATTAAAAATTCTCCCACAAAATTTGAATAGTAATTCAAAACAATAATTCCTTATCTAATGATGTATAATTTGTATACTCTACACCACCATAGGTGGGGAGGGTATTATGCGTTTGTGCTGATGTTTGTAACACACAAAAATATTGGTCTAAGACCCACCTTAATTTATACCAATCGGCTTAGAATCACTTTCTGAGTCGATTTAACGATGTCCGTCTGTCCGTCCATGTAAACCTTTTAATCAAACTACTGGTCGCAATTTTGAACCAAAATTAATGAAATTTGGTACAAAGGTTTCTTATAGCCCAGGGACGAAATTGAAATTGGTTATGATCGGCCCATTATTTCACCTAGCCCCCATACAAATGTCCTCCCGGAAAAGGGTTAAACGATCATAAATCCCTTAAATATAGCAATATTTTAATGAAATTTGCCGCATATAAGTCTAAATAAGTGTGCCGATTTTTAAAAAGATCGGTCCATAATAAACCATAGCTCCCATATAAACCCCTTTCAGAAAATCACTTTAACGGGCATAAATCCCATTAAAATGTTAGTATCAAGTTAGTATTCGACACAAATAAGTTTTATATGAACATAAATAATAGTGCCAAATTTTACAAAGATCGGTCCATAATTTACCATAGCTCCCATATAAGGCCCTCTTTCGGGAATCACCCAAAAGTGAATAAATTCACATAAATGTCAGCATCAACGTAATATTCTGTATTCGTATGTTTTATTTTACACTTATGAGCATCGGTCCATATTTGACTCCAAGTCTAATAAAAGACCCCTCCCCGAATTATAATGTACACTATGGTGTAGGGTATCATATGGTCGGGCTTGACCGACTATATCTTCTTCTATCGTTTATTATTAAATTAATTATTATTAAAACACCGATATAGTTATTTTATTAAATGAAACAGATTAAGGAATGTAAGCGTTTAGCTTCAAATAGAACATTAAGACCTTGAAATTGTATCCTTTAAAGTTTTTCATATATTAATAACAATTTGCAACATATGATCTGTTGTATAAACAAAAAAATAAAAAATAATAATAAATTTCAAACTAATGTTTTTTTTTAAATGTCTTTGCAGATTTTAAACAAAGTCTTCCCTTTTTTTATGCTGTTTAAATACTAAACAAATAATTAAATAGATTCAAGGATGTAAAAATTTAACATGTGGCAAATGTCTTATATTTATACCCATAAAATGAATTTAAAGATTAACAAACGAGTAACAAAAAACAAACATTGTTAAATATTTGCGTAAATACTAATAGCTAACGCTCATTTAATTCAAGAACGTCATAACCCAAAAAATTAGATTTTTGAGTTAATGATGTGCAGAAGATTTATCTTCTGTAAAAATATCGTTTACGTGGATTTTATAGTCAGCAATTGAAAAGAGAATATGTCATTCATTTTTCTATTAAGGTAAATAGAATTTTAATCTTATTCAGATTTCTGCAAAACTAACTTTTTAGAGTTCTTGAAGTAAATAAGCGATATTTTTAATTCTTAGAACAACTTTAACAATTCTTTCTATTTTTCGTTGCAGAGAACTTAAGCAAATACGAGAGCTACAAAAACATAAATAGCATTAACAAAAAATAGCCAGATATTTAAGCAACAAATTCAATATATTTAAATATAATGAAAGAAACCAGGCAATAAATGCAAATGGTATTAAAAAAGCAAATCCCTTGAAAAAAAAAAAAAAAAAAAAAAAAAACAAATGAAAAATATAGCTGACCTGTAAAAAAATTTGCACAATAAAACAAAACATTAAAGCATTACACAAAAATAAGTAGGAATTAAATATAAAAAGACTTAAAAAAAATAAAAAAAATATCTGGCTTATGAATTTGCAGGGGCATACAGCAACAATAATTTTTTACTATAATCGTATTCATGAGGGTAAGCATCTTATGGATTTATGTACTACTTACTTGCAGCAGCAGTAGGTATAAGTACACACATAACTTAAGCCTGATACAAACAATAACATCTGGGGTAACGACTTTAAAAATTTTAGTATAGAATGATTTCAAATTTCAAATGATTAGAAATAACCACAACAACATTCTACAGTAATAAGTTAATATGATGATTCCAAATTCATACTTCTGGGATCTAGCACGATACACAGTAGCGCCGATAGCAAACAGTTTTTATAAGGTATAGATATAAATCTTATTTCAAGATTAAAAAAAAAAAAAAAATAACACTTTTTATTTTTTCTTGAAACAAAAATAGGTAAACTAAGTGGATTTTGACGAGTTAAACAAGGATCTGCATTCACTTTTTTTCTATCACGTACTGATTTCTTTTTATGGGTATGATTGATATCATCACCTTACTCAGCGGTCACACTATAAAATTTGTCAAATTTAGGCTATAACTCAAGAGCCATTTGCACGATTTTGATAAATGATACACCAAAAGACGGCAACAATATTTTTTGTCAACAATATTTTTTTTATTGGCTTAAGAATTTCAGAGTTATAGATCAAAATTTTCACGATATTAAATTTTTTATTTTTTTTTTTTAAATTTTTTTTGCTACTAATTACCAAATAACTAAGGAAATATTAATAGATCAAAAAATTATGTAAATTCAGCTTAAAGACAATTTAAGTCGCTATATACTGGAGTTTATTTTATCGTGATAGAACAAACCGTTCTCGAGTTATACAAGTGTGACTGTATAAAGGCCGGGTCATAGTAGTCATGCCCATAAAAAAAAATCGATATGTGATAGAAAAAAAGTAAAAGCTGATTCTTATTTAGCACATTAAATTCCATCTAATCCACCTATTTTTTATTTAAGACGAAAAAAAAAAAAAAAAATTTTTTTGCCTACTAGTGTATCTCCTAACTTAACTGTGAATGCAATCATGATTTGTGCATCAATTTTTATGATACGTAGCTTTATTTACTCGTAGTTTTGCCAGCTTTGAGATAAAGATGATAAACTGAAACATTTTTGATGTTTTCACTTTAAAAAAAAGAAGTTTTAGTAATAAAAATAAATCTTAAATATTTCGGACACTTATTTCGAAATATCTCCAAAACTATTGATAGTAGAACGACTTAAAGCCAGTTTTATTCCACATATTTTGGTGTATTATTTATATAAATCGTGTATACCGTTCTCGAGTTATAGTGAAATATATTCGAGTAATCGGCTCATTTAGGGCGCAATATTAGACACGCCCATAAAAAAAAATTCTCGACCTGATGGGAAAAAACTGAAAGCAGATTCGAGTTTAGCTTGCGGAACTCTATCTAGTCCACATATTTTTTTTTTTTTTTGAAGGAGCACGAAAAATAAAATTTTTTTGTCGACCAGTGTAATTTTATAATTTTTTCAAATGCAACGAAGATAATTTCTTTTAAGGTTTCCATTTAGTTATATGCTGATTCCCTTATAAGTTATCTAGGAAATGCTAACTGATTTAAATGCTTATATACATATATATATATGTATATGTATATATATATATATATATATATATATATATATATATATATATATATATATATATATATATATATATATATATATATATATATATATATATATATATATATATATATATATATATATATATATATATATATAAATATATATATATTTTTTTTTTAACATTACTTTACCTAAAGAGAAAAGTGCACGAATAATCAATGTCTGTCAATTTAATATCACAACACATCCTCTATTTGAAAGTCAGTAAAAAAAGAAAAATCACATGATGAAAAAGTGAAAAAAAAACCTGTGGTTTATATTTGCAAATCTGTTTTCTTTTTTCCGAGGCATATGGTTTCTATTTACTCTGAAACTAACAGACAGAACCAGAATAAAAAAGAGACACAAAACTATAGAAGACATATATTTAAAAACAATAGCGCAAATTCTACAATGAGTGACGGACAGGGTTGTCAGATTTTTTTAAGCCTCTGTCGCCAAATTGTTAATCAGAAATCGCCAAAAATCGCCAAAATTAAATTTTATTTTTTTTTTTTATTTTTTTTTTTTTTTTGTATGAAAAACTAAAAACAACTAAAATATTTAGTGCTTCAAATATTATATAATTTTAAAATATAAATTCATCTTCAACAAAGTTAATGATAACTTCAGTAGCTAATAATAATTGAATAAAAAAATATTAATTTCAAAACACTTTTCTGACATACATAACTCAATTTTGGGTCAAAAATTTAAATTTTTTTTTTGAAATTTATTATATTTTTTAACAGTATAATTTTAAAATTATTTAATAACATCTGGCTTATTAAACTTATAAATTGTTTCGAAGAATTAATTTATTCATGAACATTTTCTTTTCATTATGGCCCATAAAATATTAATATTCAAATTTGAAAGATGATGGAAAACAAATTGTCAAATATTTATTGAAGATATTTATAAATTAAGGATCTTTATTTTGTTAGTCGAGGTTCATAAACAACAATTTTTCTTGCTGCAATTTTGAGTTCGTAGACGAGAGAGGTAAATTGAATGTAAATGTTTAGTATTCTTTTCTCTATCCTGCGAACTCAGAATTACAGCAGGAAAAATTGCTGTGTGTGATCCCAGACTTAGAGCAAGGGTTTTTAAAAAAAATCTTGCTTCGTGCCAATAACTTTGATAATTTAAAGGTATTTATGTTATTCCTAAATAATTCTTAATCCAAAAATAAATTAATACTTAAAGATAAAAATTAATGGCATATTCTCAATTTGATACCAAATGCTTCTGTTAAATCAGGTTATTTTTAAGAAAATAGTAAAAACATTTGAATTCAATTAATTATAAATTTACGGTAAAACGTTTGTATTTAAAAATGGATTTTAAAATTGCTAATAAATGTCTTATGCCAAGGACGAAATATCGTTAAAGTTTTTTTTTACAATTTGCAAAAATT
Source organism: Protophormia terraenovae (assembly GCA_951394005.1). Taxonomy (NCBI): domain Eukaryota; kingdom Metazoa; phylum Arthropoda; class Insecta; order Diptera; family Calliphoridae; genus Protophormia; species Protophormia terraenovae. Next base: position 31,762,053 of record OX596073.1, read on the forward strand.
ACCAGAATGATAATAAAAATCATGCACAAACAATAGTTTTGGAATTTTTACTCTATATTTTTTGCAACTTTGAAACTTTATTTTATAAGTATGGATAAATTAATATACATATGTGTGTTATCTGTATAAAGAAATACTTTTAATTTCATGTTCAAGCAAAAGATCTTAGCGACCACTAAACAATCTTTGTATGGACCCCTTGTTGAGAACCGCAGACCCGCATTTGAGAACCGCCGTTTTGGATAGAAAAATACTAAAAATAGAAGTTGGCTAGTAAGAAAACGTAATAGTTTTTTTTAAATTTTAAAAATTAGACAAATAAATCGCCACCTTGATAAAAATCGCCAAAAAATTCGCCATAGAGGTAAATTGAATGTAAATGTTTAGTATTCTTTTCTCTATCCTGCGAACTCAGAATTACAGCAGGAAAAATTGCTGTGTGTGATCCCAGACTTAGAGCAAGGGTTTTTAAAAAAAATCTTGCTTCGTGCCAATAACTTTGATAATTTAAAGGTATTTATGTTATTCCTAAATAATTCTTAATCCAAAAATAAATTAATACTTAAAGATAAAAATTAATGGCATATTCTCAATTTGATACCAAATGCTTCTGTTAAATCAGGTTATTTTTAAGAAAATAGTAAAAACATTTGAATTCAATTAATTATTAATTTACGGTAAAACGTTTGTATTTAAAAATCGATTTTAAAATTGCTAATAAATGTCTTATGCCAAGGACGAAATATCGTTAAAGTTTTTTTTTTTACAATTTGCAAAAATTACCAGAATGATAATAAAAATCATGCACAAACAATAGTTTTGGAATTTTTACTCTATATTTTTTGCAACTTTGAAACTTTATTTTATAAGTATGGATAAATTAATATACATATGTGTGTTATCTGTATAAAGAAATACTTTTAATTTCATGTTCAAGCAAAAGATCTTAGCGACCACTAAACAATCTTTGTATGGACCCCTTGTTGAGAACCGCAGACCCTCATTTGAGAACCGCCGTTTTGGATAGAAAATACTAAAAATAGAAGTTAGCTAGGAAGAAAAAGTAATAGTTTTACTATGCAAATACCTATTTAATGAAATTTTAAAAATTAGACAAATAAATCGCCACCTTGATAAAAATCGCCAAAAAATTCGCCATGTCGCAAAACGGAAAATTCAGTCGCCAAGAGCAATTAAAAATCGCCACATCTGACAGCCCTGGTGACGGAGTGAGTGCCTTAAAGGAAAGCGTAATATAACGACAAGATTTTAAGATTAATCAACACAAAACGACAAAAGGTTAGAGCAAAAGTCGACCAGTTCGTTAAAACTTAAAAACAGAAGGACGGTTGGAAAAATTGGCAAAATGCCAAATAATCATTACAAATAGTATTTAATGCTCTTAAATTTCTAGAAAACAAAATAAACACACATACATATGTATGTGTTTAACACAAAGCAGATGTTGTTCTTTTTTATAAAATTTTTTGGTATTTTTTGTTATATAAAGTGTTAAAGGAGGGCGTTTGTTTGCATGTTTGACGCTGCAGGTTTTAACAAAATTATTTAAATTAGTTTAAGTATTTCACAAACGACTAAATGAAAAATTGTTTGAGGAAAAATAATAAAGAAATGTTACAATAATAAGAGCCTTATATTCGATACATTGTTGCAAGCAGGTATTTAAAGGAGAAATACATTTTAAATTATAATAATTATAAAAAATTTATTTTATATTAAACAAATTGTAATCCTACTAGGGAAGTTTGAATTTAGAATTATTAAGATATTATAATACTTCTTTTAAAAACTTAAATGTCTTTTGAATTAAAATAAGATAAGTACTTGGTACATATTTTTAAATTTTGTATTTTAAGAGATGTTGTTTAATTAAAGTGCATGTTTTTGTCTGCTAGAATATATTAAAAAAGTTTAGAATTTTGTGATACATTTTCATACATAAACATAAGGAATTTTAAAAATATATATTTATACTCTAATCTTTTAATTATAAGATCAACTTCCTTATTTAAACTTTCCATACCTTTTCTTATCTGCTATTTACAACAAAGTATGAACACCTGTATCGCTTCCACCCATAACCATTTCCATCCATGACTATTTTCATATACAAATTCTGTTTAAGGTGGTTTCTTACGCTTCTTTTGCTTTGATGGTCTAGTTTAAATTTTCTTTTCTTTTGCCTTTTCAATACAAATATATTTTCCATTTGTTTGGTTTTTTTAAGTTTCTTTGAACACAACAACAGGGAATTATTAAAAAGTGAAAGAAAAACCAAATTAAACACAGTTGTTAAAAGTACAAAAAGAAAATATAAAGTGCTACTCTACTAAAGACAAGAAAGAAACAAAAAAACCTATAAAACGATATTAAAGTCAAATAGCTACAAACAAAGCCAAAAGAAAAAAGATATTCGTATAAGGAAACTGGCAAACAGAAAAATTAGTTGTGCTGTATTTAATCTTCGACTAATTAAAATTTTCTTTTTCAAAGAGTTTTTGGTTTCTTTGTTGCGTTACGGAAATAAATGATAAAGAAATTACCTTGTTTTAGTTTTTTTTTTTTTTTTTACGGAATAACATTATAAAAAGATAAAAATTTAATAAATGAACCATTGGTATAAAATTAATCGAGAAATAAATTTAAAACAATATTGCATTGTTCAATAGTACTGTTCGGCAGAAAAAAACCTACCTGAAACAAGAATAGGTGGACTGTGCATAAAATAATGTTTTTCCACTTAATTGTAGGATAATTTTATTTAATTCTGAATAAAATATAGATTTGAGAATCAATTTTGATGATATATAGCTTATCTTATTCTTAGTATAAGCTTTAAAAGTTAAAAGATTAAAAACTAAACATATTTGCTGTTTCCAGTTATGAAATGAACTTTTTAAGGATAAACAATTCTTCAATTGTTCATGAATTTTTTATTATTATTTTTTTTTTTTTTTTTTTTTTTGACACTAATTTCTGAAACTGTACTTAAATAAATATTAATATGACTTGAAAATACTTTTATTTCATATTAATATTATTCTGCATCATTTGGTACAGCATTTATCTAAATCGAACAAACGAAAGTTGGGGTAAAATGTGTCAAAAGTGGCGCTTAATTGAATTTTAAAATTTAAAGTTTTGTAATAAAGTTAAGTACAGAATAAAAATAGACAAAATTATGAATCAACATCAATTAAAATCTTTAAGCTAGGTTGTGCTGTTTTCTTATAACTAGCTCTCAAATTTAAAAATTTTTTTAAATTTTTGAAAAATAGTAAAAAATTAAATTTTCATCAACTTTCAGTGTATTTGTTTTAAATAAAAAGTCTTTTAAGTTAAAACTTAAAAATGAAACCATCAACTTCAGATATTTAAGTGTACTTTTCTTCAAGTATTTGTAAATTATATTTTTTCCTAATATTTTTGTTATTTATTTGAAAATTTTCCTAAAATACGCTAATTTTCAACTTTCATGGAATGCAACTTAAAATGTTACGGGATGTTTGTTCTGAAAATTTTCTGAAAAATAGTATATATTGTTCACTTTATTATTATGAAAAAAAATCGTGGGCATATATAGCCCGATTTGAGAAAATATTTTTTTTTTTTCGAAAAAACTAGTAGATTTCATAAAAAAAGTGCAGACATTTTCTTTCCTTCATCAAACATAAACAGTGGTGATTGGATTTGCATGAAATTTCACATAGGTGTAGCAGAGGATAGTAGCATTTTGAGTTTAGAAGCAGGATCCAATATACGCATCAGGAGCGAAACTATGGGGGTTCAAAATAGGGTATTAATGTCATTGAAAATGTTAAACCAGTACCGAATTTTTGTTCCTTACCCGATTTCCAAGATTTTTATATCAACTTAAAGTCCTTGATAAATCCCTTAGAAAACATGTTTGCATTTACTACTTATATATTTTTCGAGTAGTATACATTAGATATTTCCAAAATCTCAATTTTACAAGATCTTGGTTAAGATTTTTTCATATATAGCCAAATATTTTTAACCGATTTTATTATATTTTATGTAGTTGGTTAAAAAGCAAAATTATCTATCGAACAAATAAAATTTTGAGTCGTTATCTTTATTGAGTTAAAAGTTAAACGATTTTGAATTGGAAAGTTTGCAAAAATTAAAATCAAAAAAAAAAAAAAAATCTTAAAACTCAAAAAATTAATTTTTCCACTTCTTGATTAATATGAAAACCATATGAAGGCATTAAATTTTAATATCACCTTTAACTGAATAAAGTGGCATTTTAGACCCATTTAACCCAAATGTATAGATGGACAGACGGACATTACCAAAAAAATATTTTAGAATTCTAAAAATGCATTTTTTTACTAACTTATAAACAGAAAAAATAGAATGTGATCATCAAAATTTGGATATCACCTCTTCCTGAATTAAGCGTCATTTTCGTCCCGCTTAATCCAAATGTATAGACGGACGGACATTACAATTCAGCCAAAAATCGTCTTATAGTTCTAAAAATTCATTTTTTTTTACTTACTAATAAATAGGAAAATTAAACGTGATCATTAAAGTGTTAATACCACCCTTCTCTGAATTATAAATAATTTTCGACTCATTTAACTTTAATGTATAGACGGACGGACAGACCATACTGGTCTGCTAAAAAATCTTAAAATTTTAAAACTTAATTTTTTAACTAATAATCAATAAAAAAATAAAACGTGATTATTAAAATTTTGATATCACCTTTTCCTGAATTAAACGCCATTTTCGACCCCTTTTACCCCAATGTGCAACGGTTCTGAGGTTATGGTGAAATGTACTTGTGTAATATTAGAACTGATAGAAAAAAATAAAGTAGATTCGTGTTCAGCATGTCAAGTACTATCCAGTTTACATATAAGGTCCACTTTCGAAAATTACTTTAACTCGAAAAAATCGCACATAAATATCATATCATGGTAATATTTGACACGAACAAGTTCAATATAAACAGCAATCATATTAACTAATTTCATTAAGAAATTATTTTTATTAAAATATTCTTATTTTTAAGGTATTTATGAGTGTTTAAACACCATTCCGGGATGATATTTGTATGGGGGCTAGGTGAAATAATGGGACGTCTATAAACAAATCGACTCGGAAAGCGATTCAACTTTAAAGTGGGGGTGAAGACTTTCTCTCTACGTTAAAATTTCCGCACAAACACTTTATATATATAAATATTAAAAAAAAATTTAAGTTTCTTGTACAAAAACTCATATTTGTAGATTTTTTTTTTTTTCATTTCTTTTGCCATTCGCGAACGCCAAATTATATCGATTTCGAAGAGGTAAAGTGAGCAATTTGAATTAAATCTGTACAAAAATAATGGACGATTATTTATAAATCAACTTTTCAATATTTTACTCATCAAAGAAATAAAGAATTTTAAATGTTTATTATTAAACTTTTTCTCATCATATACAAAAATTATCACTTTTGGACCCAAAATTTTTAAATATTTTTTTTTTTTTTTTTGACAAAAAACTCAAAATTAAGATTTTTTTGATATTAAATAAAATAAAATAATAAAGAAGTCATATTTAGATAAATATATGTTTCATTTTGTTTTTGACCAATATGACCTACATATTTGGAAAATTTTAATAACTTTATAAATTTATAAATAAATAAATGTAAAACATAGTCAATACCAAAAGGACTTAAAGCCCACGCATTTAAGTATTTAAAACAAAAAAAGGCAATATTTTTAATACAGTTGTAAGAGACCATTTAAAAAAAAGGCTCATGGTCCCCCTTCAACTCTATGTAAAGTAAAATTATAATTAAATTGAAATATATTGTTCCAACCTACTTTCAATACAAACCCAATTTAATGTAACTACATTATCTAAAGTCCTTTTGACTTTTAAAGTCAACACCGTCATAAGTATTATCTTTCTAATCACCACCTTAGAGACACATAAAAATAAACATTTAATAGTTGTTCTTAAAAATAATTAGGTTTTTGTAACTCTAATGCCATTATATCGCCTCAATAGACTGACTATACACAACAATTACTTGTAACAAAGTCAGCCTGTTTTTATAGTTAGTTCTACTTGCAAGATGTTATTTTAAATAAAAAGAAAATAGAAAAATATATACAGTTTTTAATTACACACATTGTGTAAGGAAAATTAGACGAGAAACGAAAATGAAATTAAATAAAATTAAGTACATGAAACAACAATTTATATACTGTGTGTGTTAAATTTCAACGGCGACAATGAACAATATTGCTAAACCAAAATGAAGAAAATGTACATTACATTACATTACATTACATTACATTTGATGATTGTCATTTGGTGCGTATAAAATTCAATTTGATGAGGTTATTTTCTACAGCCCTGTCATACTAAATATAAAACATTACAGCCATGCAGGCAGTCTGGCAGTCAATCACACAAACGAATAAATGGAATAAAGTTCCTACCCTCTTAAATAGCATTTGTGCTTAATTTTCAAAACAATAACCTTTTGTAAACTCTTCTTATCGCCAAAAGGAAATCAAAAATTCGTGCCATTATTAAAATATACAAAAAAATAAAAATCATTTACACTTTAAGTATGTAAAAAAAAAAGTTTATTTGAAATTTTATTGTACTCATAGCGTATATTTTGTTTTTAATGTAATTTACGCACTAAACATTTTTCCATTATTATGATGATTATTTTCTCTTTGCAGCGATTGAATGCATGATTTTATTTTATTTTTTTTTATTGTAGTCGTTGTATGTGTGTGGGCAATTATTCATGACACATCGTTAAAAAGTTGAAGCAACAGCAGTAGTCAGCGCTTACGTATGTACGTACGAGTGAGTGAGTGCTTCACTCACTCCTAGCTTGGCAGGGGGTTGCTTGAAAATTGCTTTGAAATTATGAAATTTAATAGGAGTGACTTTTGTTAAAGAAATTTATAATTTTATATTTTTGTAATTTGATACAATTTTCGTTGATAATTTACAATATTTCACATTATTTTCAAAAAAGAAAAATACATTTTCATATGTTTAAAATGCTCATGCGATACAATGATAATGGTCATTATCAGGGTAACCAAAAATATGCTAAAGATCTAAAATATGACAATAAAATTAAAAAAATATGTTCTAAAATTATTGTTTTTTATGCACAGAAAAAATATAATCTATTAAACGATTTATCAAAGGTAAAAATAATTCCAAATACTTTGTTAATTGTATCAATTATTCAATTAATCAAAATTAAAATTTTCTATTATTTTTCACTAAAAATAAACCAAACCTATAAGGCTTTCAATTATTTTTCTTTATCAATTAATAAATTAATTAAATATAGATATAATATATGATAATTTGAATAATTGAATCTTTTCATAGGTTGAATTTCAATTAATAAAATAATTGAATATGTATTATTCGTAATTGAAATCAATATAAAATTTAAATTTAATTTGTTCACAGGAAATATTTTCGAGAAAAATTTTAATGAAATTATACATGATTTCTAACATTTTAAAACAAAAAAATTGTTCGAAATCAAAGTATTTTAACAAATTTAATTCAAAATTTACAGAGAAAAAAATATTTGAAATTATTTTTTAATAAAATTATTAACTAACTTTATATTTGATTATATTTGATTTGATTATATTATTTATTAATATAATTAATTTTCTAATTGGTTTAACATTTAGTTTTTCAATAAGTTGACAGCTGTTAATAAAATAAAAGGAAAAATTAAAAATTTATCTATAAAAATACAGAAATAAAATAAATCTAAGTCAATTTCCAACAATTTTCAGCTCATTATATCTATTTTAAAAAAATTAGTAATAATAAAATAAATTATTCTACTTTTTAATATTATCATAAAATAAGGATTTGAGCATCAATTTTGATAATATATGGCTTATTTTCTTCGTATCCCTAACAGCTTTAGTTAAAAACCAGACATTTTTGGCGTTTTCACTTTTTAATAGAACTTTGAAGAAAAAAAATCTTAAATTTTGTACGAAAAAACATTTTTTGGACATTAATTTTTAAATAACTTTGAAAATATTGAGTATATAAAAATATGATGGTACGAATGCTTGAAAACATTTCAGTACCATTTTTCAATCGTACACACCGTTCTTGAGTTATGGTGAAATATACTCGTTTAGTAGTCTTATTATGCACAAAATATTTTACACGCTCAAAAAATCCACACCTGATAGAAAAAAACTGAAAGCAGATTCATGTTTAACATATCAAAATCTCTTAAGACTAACTATTCTTCTTTAAGGGAGCACTTTTTTACGTCCAGTGTTATTAAAGAGACGGATTTGAAAAAACTTGTTAAAAATATGTAAAAAAAAAAATTCTATTACGTGAAAAATATTTAAAACCGTTCTTTTATGTGTAAAATATGCAAAAATATGCTCTTCAGCATAAACTATATAAAAATATGCCATTTAAATTGCTAAAATATGTTTTTAAATAAAGACTTTCTATAAAAATATGACAAATTTTGTTGTTTATTCCAATATATGCAAAAATATGCAGCAACAAATCGATGCCAATTTTGTTAATTTTAAGCCCAAGAAAAAATATAATTTTGCATATTTTTGGTTTCCCTGGTCATTATAAATCACTTTAGGGTATTTGAAAATGAAAATGCTTTTGAAAGCACACACGTTCATATTATGTGACAACAAAATATAAATATGATGTTGTGACTTGTTGGAAATTGTTTCGGGTTTGAGGTTGGTTGAGTGTGACCAGATTATAGTATGTATTTTAGAGGTTAATGCTTCATTTCCTTTTATTTTTTGTTAGGGGGGGAGACATTTTTGATACAGTAATTTCTTACATTTTTATCCAATGACGGTCAATAAAGTTACTGATATTGTAAAATCCTATACTGTTAATACTAGGAATTTTTAAATTTGTTATATTTTTGATGCAATTTTATTTTACTCTTAATTGTCAAATATGATCACTTTCCCTCAATCGATGGCCTTTCATATCTTTACGACCATCAACAAATTTATAATATTTATTAACTATTGAATAAAAATAAAATACTCATATCTTTTTTTAGATCTCTATACAACTATCTAACTCATAAATTCATATTTGGTTGCAGATTTCACTAACTTATGGTTACATATTTATTTTCACATTTTTTTGTAAAATCTATAACAATTTAGTATTGTTTAAATTTAGCATTTTTGGTTTAATAAAAAGCCGAATATTTAGTTTATACAACAAACTAAATTTAAACAAAAATATATATTAAATTACTTAATAACCTCCTCGTTTGGTTTTAATTTTTATTATTATTTTTTTTTCTTTTTTACAAAAATATAAACCGCATATTAAATATAAAACCCAATATAGATAGTCATATTTCTTATCCATACTCTAACACATACGCAATAAAACATACATTTACACACATTGTGTGTTATTTAAAAATGTACAAAAAAAAAACATAAAAAAGTAATCGCATTTCCAACACTGAGGGTCATTTTAATTTATACGAGTATGGGGTTTTAAAAATATTTTTTGTAATTTTTTGTTTTAGTTATTTTGTTTTCAACTCCATATTACATGAATGTAAAAGATAAATTACAATCAAACTTAAATGTAACAAATAGACATTCAAGTGTGAGTGTTTATTACAATAAATTTAAAAATTTATATTTGATAAAATTGTATATTGTTATATAAACTGGTTTCAAATAATAAAAATAAAAATACATTCGTACTTTAAAATACCACACAATTGCGGGAAGGGATTAGGTTTTATCGTCATTAATTTATTTTTTTACTGCTTTGATTTATATGGAAATATGTCATTATGATGCAAATACTTACCAATGCACAGTGTCACATTTATCCAAATTAGAACAACAAAAATACGAAAATGAAAGCTTATTAATTGAAGTAATTCTTTTTGCATTTATTATTAAACATATGAAATATGATGGAAAATATATTTAAAGTATTGGAAAGTGCCTATAGCGCGTATTATGGATTTTCTAAGTTGCAATTTTTAAAAATATTTTAAGTTTATTTACAACTTTTGTAAATTAGTATGTTAAGTTTATCTTCATATATTTCAGTAAATACTTCAGATATTGATATGATTTTTTTGGTATGTAATAATAAATGTATCAAAATTATTCTATTATAATTTTTTAGGTTAAAAAATCAATACTGAATATATATATTTTTTTTTTTTTATTTCAAAGAAATCATAATTATAAAAAATATATTTGTTGAGAAATTCTATTTTCAATGGACTGGAACTAAAAAGTTCCAACGAGTTCTAATTTAAAAATACGATTGTTATATAAAAGAACATTAATAAAATTATATTTAAAAAAATATATAAAATATATATCGTCCATTCCATGAAAGAACGCCCAAAAATATACCAAGTGTCCTCTGATTTTTATAAAATTTTATACGTATAAGGTCTGTGGATGTCTATAAATATTTCCGTTTTCAGATTCGCTAAATTCCGAAAATTCGCGATTTTATTTCGCTTTTTCACTTTTGAAAAAATCTAAAGTTGTATACTTTTTAAATACAAATATTTTTGGGAAGGCTTTGCAGAATTTTTTATTTTAAACGGTGTTTGAATTGTAATTATGTTAGCTTAAACATAAATATTTTATCAATAAAAAATATTTTTTAAAAATACATTTTAATGCAATTGCATTTTTTAAATGCATTTTTCTTTAAATATGCTATTAAATTTTTTTTCGTACTTGGAAAGCATGGAATCTTTACATTAAAATAAAAATCTCAAATTTTTGGGACGCACACATGTACTGCGCATAATTTCCCCTTTTCTTCAACTAGTTTAAATTTTTTCATATAAAAATTATATTTTTCTGGTATTATGAGTAGCTTTACGTATTTTGTTAAAAAAAATTATTGTGTTATTTTTTAAAAAATCCTGAAAAATAGTAAAACTTTATGTATCAAACTATTTATTGTTTTAAGTTATAATAAACAAAGCATTTTTAAATACACTTTTGAAAAATTAAAATTTAATAAATTCGCAACTAACAAAAATGCATTTAAAAACTGCATTTATATTTTTAAAATATTATGGATCGAAGACGTGGTTTTTGAAATTCTGACTAAATTACACAAAAAATATACATTGGCCTTTTAAATACTTTTTAAATTACAGAAATCCATCAATAACTTCAATAGATATGAATATTTAAAATTGCATACTTTTTATATTTTGTTAATTTTTATATAAATTTTAAAGGAAATTCAAAAAACAAGAAAAAAAAAAAAATTATTTTTATATAAAAAATTGGGAACATGTTTTTATAAAAATTTAATTATGTATATAAGATTTTCGCAAGATGTAAAGATTCCAAACTTTTCATTTATGTTAAAAAATTAAAAAATTTTAATAGCATATTTAAAGAAAAATGCATTTTAAAAATGCAATTGCATTAAAATGCATTTTTAAAAAATCTTTTTTATTTTTAAAACGTTCGTCGTAAAGCCGCGATATGCGAAATTTTAAGGCCGTTTAAATCATTAAAATTCACAAAGTTTTCCCAGAGATTTTGCTATTCAAAGTTACATACTTTAGAAATTTTTTTGGTTTTTGAGAAAATGAAAAAGCGAAATTAAATCGCGAGTTTTTGCAATTTCACAAAACTGAAATTGATAAAAATTTTTATAGAAATTGAAAGCCATCAAGTAAAAAATATACCTTTTCGGGCGTTCTTGCCTGGAATGGTCGATATATATTATAAAAAATTTGCGGTACCTCATATTAGCAATTTCTTAAGAATTATTTAAACATTTGAAGGTAACGGCAGACAATTTGTTATGATACATTATGTTACACTAATATTGGTGTGATTAGATCTTGCCACGCTTACTTTCAAAATATCCTATCTTTTAATAAAATTTACAAAAATCCGTCCGAAACTCATTCAAATAAAGTAATTTTTTTCTCAGTATGGGAGTGGCAGTGATTCTATCCGTCCATTTTTAGTGAGAGTGTTTAAGGCCTTATCTACTAATAGAATATACAATTTCATACAAATACCTCCAAAACTGGATTTTTGCCGTTCTAAAATTGCAATGTGTGACACTGTGCAATGTATATGTTATCTGAAATTACAAATGAGTCATTCCATTTAAAACCAACCAGCTGATTTTCTCACCTCTTTCGAATTTAATGATATTTGGTACAATCGTTATTCTTGTTAAAACTAAGATTAATTCAAAATTTCAGATAAATTCATCAAGTGGTTCGCAAAATATCGTTATTTGAAAGTGTAAAATAGCTAAAAATATGTACAAAGTTGTATACACAAAATTACAAATATCTTTCAAAGTATTTACGATATAAGACTTATTTAGATGTCATATTAAAGGTATCAAAATTACCTTTTATATAACATATAACATGACTTTTTTCTCAACATCAAAATGGTCCATATCTCGCGATTTTTCTTTCGCGGGTAAATATCTCGAAAAATGGTCTTTTTAAAGATTTAAAAAAAATATATGTTAATGGTGAAGATGTTTTCCATAACCATGGTTATTTTACAATGTATAGTTTAAAAGTTATGAGCAATAAAAATGTGCAATTTTGGAAAAAAATCGACAGTTTCTTTCATTTTTAAAACGTCATATTTTTCGACCGGAAAGGGTATTCAGAAAATTTTTAATATGAGCAGCACTTGAAATAGGTTATTATTGCAGCGAATTTCATTAAAATCGGAGATATAAAATCCGAAAATGTGTGTTTTTTGTCCGTTTTGATATGGAATTTCACTTTTTTTATTTAATTATCTAAAGAAAAAGACTATTAAAATCGGACGAAAATACTGATATATATATATGAAAAAAACTATACCAAGAACTTGCAAAATTGCACAAGCAATAACTTTTTTATAGACCTTATCGAGTGCCTTAAGAATATGTAAAAATATTTAAAATTGGATAGGAAACAGAAAATTTGCAAATGTTTAAATATGTTCTATGTCAGAAGTAATCTACTTTGAGCCCTCATAACTCCGGTCCTTAAAATTGTACACTCCTCTGTTGTAAAACTGCAATTGTATGTGAAATTTTATGTAAATTCATTTAGCAGATTAGAAATTAGAGATTTATTTAAAAAAAAATTCGATTCTGTCCTAATAAAATTTTATAAATAAGACAAACAAAATCTGCTTAGCAGATACATGATTAGTAGTAGCTAAAAAAATATCTCTCAATTATTTTTTTACATGTAAAAATTATTTTGGCTTATTACACTACGCTAGATTCACGTTAAAACTACCTACTCAATGGTATAGTAGCGCCCCATCCATACTTATGAAAGACACGATGCAAATAATATTCAGAAATCATAAGCAAAGTTGAAAATTAATAGAGAAATCAATAGTTCAGACATTTTCTGATTGGAAGCGTAATTTTTATTTTAATTAACTTTAATTAATTAAAATATAATTTTAGTATTAAATATTCTTATTTTGCTTAGTCAGATTGAATTCAACGCAGTCTTTATAACGTATACATATACAAAATAATAACCAAAATTATAGGTAATATGATTTCATACTTAAATATATTAATAAAACTTACCAAAATTACCCTTATATGTTACTTCATGCATGCTTGTGTAATGCATTAAAATTATTAAGATAAAAAAAAAATAAAATAATAAAAACACCCAATATTAAATATTACCCATATCAGAGGTTTTGATTTTAAAACACACAAATATGTCTGTATGTTTATAGTTGTGGGTTTTTTCATTTCTATGTTCATATTTGAGTATAATTTTTTTTCGGCCTGCGGCTTTGGCTCCTTTTCTCCACTTAAACGCCATTACACACCCAAACATCCAGCATACAAACAGGCCGCCAGACCAATACACACACATACAAACAAATATATTTTTGGGTATTTTTCATGAAATTCTCTTTACCTCTCTTGGATGATAACATTCATTCACTGTATTATTTTTATTTGTTTGTGTAAATGTTACATTTGGGAGTCTTTATGTTTGATTTCCTTTGGCTCCCTCTTCCAATACTCCAATTTTTGAATATATAATTTAGGATGTTTATTTTGTTGTTCTTTAATATATGTTTGTAAAGAATATTTGATTTGAATGTGATGTATTGTTGTTGCTGTTTAAATACAATGTGGGAAATTTGACAGTTGTGTTTTTGATATAAAAGAGTTGTTGATTAAAAAGCATTAATTTATTATGATGTGATTGTTTATGTACGACAAGGCAAATAAATGTGTGTCTGTATTAGTGTGTGTGTATGTTTTTTATAATATTTAATTTTGTAGTCATTTTAATTAACGATTTTTTTAAATTTGTTTAGGAAAAAAAGGCGTTAAAAAGTACTTTTTTATGTATGTATGTATGTATGTATGTATGTTAGAATGTGTGAGTTAGTTATATATGTATGTTGTATAATGATTATTTATTCCTGTGTGTATGTTTAAAGATTTATTATATACAAAAAAATATCTCCCATTTCAATGAGTGTGGTTTTTTTACGATTAGTTTAAACATTTTGCTAAAGGCTTGTCCATTTATTTATTAATTCTAACAAAAGGGTATTATCAGTTAAAACATCAAATTTATGAGGGACGTTTTTATTCTTAATTATTAAAAGGAAATCGAACTTTTGTACGAAAGAGAAAAAAAAAACGTAATTTAGTAATTACTGGTTTACTTGGTTGATTAGTTTGGTACTAATTAGTGGTTTAGTTATATGACATGAAGTTATTAACTAGTTTTTATTTCTCTTTTAAGGTAATTAAAAGATAATTTGCTTTGGGCTCTAAAAAATTTCGACTTGATGGTTTAAAAGTGGTGGTCAAAACTGGATATCTGGAAAAAATTGCACAGAAAAAAATATTTCAAATTATTAACTAACTTTAGTTCGGCGCTGCTCATTACAGGCGCTCCATCTAAAGCCCTATTCGTTCTAATGAACTGGCTACCGATGGACCTTATGGCCAAATAGATCGCCATCATGTCGGCGACTAGGCTCAGAACTATAGGTGCATGGACTGATAGAGAATACGGCTATGCAACCGTTTTAGGATTACTTGACGACATTCATTGCAATATTGACTATTGCACTCCTATATCTTTTCTTGACAGAGGCTTCTCAGTGTCAATTTCGACAGCTCCTGTACTACGAGACAGCTCAATGGAGGTTTACACTGATGGATTCAAATCTGTTGATGGGGTTGGAGGGGGTGTCTTCATTCCCGAATATAGGAAAAGTATTTCCTTTAAATTGTCGGATCACTGCAGTATTCTTCAAGCAGAGATCTCGGCCATAAAAAGCGCGGTAAACTGGTTGATGTACTACAGGGTATTCGGTGTGGATGTCCAAATCTGTACGGACAGTCAAGTTGCGATTAAATCGCTCTCGGGTGTATTTTCGACATCCAGGTTGGTACATGAATGCCGGATATCTCTAAACGAGATGGCGAGACATTCAAACCTAGAGCTAGTCTGGGTTAGGAGTCATTCAAATACCCCGGGAAATACTACTGCGGACGAACTGGCCAGAAACGGTTAGCTTCTTCGTCATGAAGATGTGGATCAATTGGTCGGAGTACCGCTTTCCTCCTGCAGATCTACAATACTGCGAAATCTATCGAGGATTGCACAGGATAGATGGTCAAACCTGTCCACATGTTCAACCTCAAGGCAGATATGGCCCCATTATGATGGACTTCGGTCAAACCTCATCCTTGGACTACCAAGGCATCGGTTATGTATTCTGATATCCGTTGTCACAGGGCACTAGATTGCTGGTGCGCATGCTAGGATATTAGGGCACCCTTTTAACGACTTCTGCCGGAGTTGCTTTGATGAGGAAGAGGAGGAGACAGTGGAGCACTTCCTATGTCACTGTCCGACTCTCACTGAAATAAGGACCGCTAAATTCGGCAGTCCGATTGTGCATGTACTGTCGGATCTCTCTGATACTGACATCAGAGCGATCAATTCCTTCATACATGCGCCAGGTTGGTTCGATTCGAACGTAGTTTCGGACATGTGAGTTATATCACATGATCCCTTAGGACCAAATTGAAACCACGTGAGCTGTCTTGTAATTGTTCGGACTGCTGCCCACTTAACCTAAACTAACTAACTTTATATTGGAATTTAATTATATTATTTATTAATATAATTAATTTTCTAATTGGTTCAATTTTTTTTTTTTTTTTAATAAATTGTCAACTCTTAATAAAATATAAAGAAAAATGAAAAATTCTTCTGTAAAAATATAGAAATGAAATAAATTTAAGTCAATTTCCAAAAACTTCCAGCTCATTATATCTATTTAATAAAAAGCGGTAATAATAAAATCAAATATTCTAGTTATTAATATTAACATTTTGATGATTGGAACAAAATCAAACAAAAATTAATTAATTTCGTAATTTCAACAAATTAACGAAGATTATGGATTTTTTCACGTGTGAGAATGATTGGTGCAGGCTGTTATATATTTGAAAATAAATAGTAAACTATAGCATTTTTAAAACGATATATTATTTTTTTAGTGCAGAAACATTTAAATAAAACATATTTTTATATTGTGGAAATTCTTAGCTTGCATTTGACACCAATATTGGGTAAATATATGTTCGTAAATATTTTATAAATTTAAGAAAAAAATGCGTATCCTTCGAAACTTTAAAGTCGTTTTAAGAAGAAAATTGACAAACGGGAGAAATAAATATGTATAACGATTTTTTTTCATGTATGAAAATGACTGCCACACGGTGTATTTATATGAATTTATGCACATTAAAGTGTTTTTCGGATGAGGGGTTTATATGGGAGCTGTGGTAAATTATAAATCGCTGTTTATGAAATTTGGTACACTTTTATTAGCTATATTAAAGGCATTTATAAGCATTAAGCCCTATTTCGGGAGATCATTTGTATGGGGGCTTGATGAAATAATGAAGCGATCATAACTAATTTTAGTAGGTTTCGTCCTGGTGCCAAAATAACTATTTGTTCCAAATTTCATCAAGATATATTCCAAATGCGACCTATACTTTGTTCACAAGGTTTACATGGACAAGCAGCTGTTCTGACTCGAACAGTATATTTTAAGGTTGGACACCAATGAGTTTTTCTGTGCTTTTTTTTAATATTTTTTCCATAACCAGCATAAAAAATCTAAACTTTTTTTTACCAAAATGTATGGGACCCATGATTTTTCAATCGCTGGTAGGAACTGAAGACCAATTTTAAAAATTTTTTAAATAATTTTTTCGTATTGAGCAAATTTTTACGCATCGTTTGAGGGGTCTTCCTACATCGAAATCTCGAAAAGGGCTATCCTCGGGACACTCTATTATCCATATTTAGTTCGTTTGATAAAATTCGCGTTGATATTAAATAATTTCCATTGTTTAAAAATTATAATAATTAACTAAATAGTTTCATTTTTAAAACTTCGTATATCAAAAACACTCTTAATAAATACATCTTTTTAATAAAACAGTAATCTCCGGTCAATTTTTTGTCTATAGCTTTAAGCATCTGTGATAAGCGAATATGTGTTTGTCAGTTAATCGGTCACTTTATTATAATGTTTTCACAAAAATTTCAAAGTAATCTCAAATATCTTAAGAATTCACCACACAAAATTTTTGTCGTACATATAAAAAAAAAAGCATCTATCTTCCAGATTTTCATTTCATGTTTAAAGATTTTTGTTAAGAAAAAATCAAAATAAAAACATGTTTAAGTATTATCTCAACAAGTTTCACAGAAAATGCATTAAATATTTCGGTACGTTGTTTAAAATCTTTTTAGTTTTGGTTATTTTTATAACGTAAGTTTTCTACTATCTTAAAATAACCATCTTAAAACCTTTAGTCCTTTTGCCGAAATAACAAAAAAAAAAAAAAACTATCTGTGACTGTTTAAGTATTTTAAAATAAACTCGTAATTTAGTGGAAACAAAAAAGAATTAAAAATAAAAACGAAACACGTTTACGACCATTGCTGATTGTCTTTTTATATTTAAGGTATGACAAATCTTTAAAAATAATTATCTTGTTTTAAAAACTTTTTGTTAGTGTTTTTTAGTATTGCCTAAAAATCTTAGGTAAAATGCACATGTAGGTTTTTATTCATTTTAATTGCTTAAATCCTTAATTCTAGAAACTAGTTTTTTGTTGCTAAAAACCATTTAAATTATTTAAGAGATAGGGAATTTGCTTTGAAAGTATGTATTTTCTTATGAAAATACATACTTTTTTTGCCCACATTTCACACCCCATAA
The DNA here is from genome assembly GCA_951394005.1 of Protophormia terraenovae. Lineage (NCBI taxonomy): Eukaryota > Metazoa > Arthropoda > Insecta > Diptera > Calliphoridae > Protophormia > Protophormia terraenovae. The sequence continues at coordinate 31,780,426 of OX596073.1, forward strand.
AACAGTAGTCAACGTTTTAGAAATCATCAACTAAAAACTGACAAGAAAAAAAATAAAATAAACGAAATATATTATTCATAGTAACTGAAAGGCCTTAAAAACCAGCATACACACGCATACTTTTTGTTTAAATATAAAACAAAGCAACTGAAACAAATGGCAAACTGAAAGAAAAAAAACGCAAAAATAAAATTGTTAAGAAAACCAACCTAAAACCCATAAAATATCCAACCAACATCCCGCCATACATCACAGAGTTTCACCTAAAATATAAGGAGAATAAAAACAAAAAAAATCCTACAACAATGAAATAAAATCAGATAGACGTGCCTTAAAAAATATATATATGTACGTACATATATGTACAACAATGTACTCACTCGTTCATTCATTCATTCATTCATTCTTGCTGTACAGATTTAAAGATACATTTACAAACAGATATATATTTATAAAGTGAAAGACAGACATATAAACAAACGACATTCAGGCCATGAACGTAGTTGTAGTCGTCGTAACTTGATTGATAATGTCACTTTGAATAGAAACCAAGCATGAAATGCTTTTTGTTTTCTAAAGGATGTCGTTTCTTTTTAAAGGTTTTATTCTGATATTTATAACGATTTTTTTTTCTTCTAAATTTAAACAAACTATTACGAGGGTCCTCCCGGAACCTCTTGCATTAGTTATTATTTTTGAAATAAAATAAGTAACATTTACTTTCACATAATATCTATCCTTAAAATTCCCTAATATCTCGAACTTATCCGTTTCATCATAGATAGCAGATTCGAGTAATTTTCTTAAACTGAATTCTGGTTTCAGAGTAAACTATAATTGTAATAAGCTTACCAGTACTTAAAGTATGTGGAGTTTAAACTAGGAGTAAAAGACCTTCGCACGCAGAGAACATTATGTTAATTTTCATTAATTTTAATAATACTATGTTCATGATAACAATGTTTTTATTTAAGTTTTATCATTAAATCTTTATATGCTATATGCTACAAAAAAAAAAAAAAAATCGAGAGAAGAAGATATAGTCGGTCGAGCCCGACTATATGATACCCTACACCATTTCGGTCCACATAATTTTGTTTTTACTTATATACAACTTACTTGTATTAAATATTAACATTATATTAACATTTGTATGGGATTTATGCAAGTTAGTGATTTTCGGGAGAGGAGTTTATATGGGAGCTGTGGTCAGTTATGAACCGGTCTTCATGAAATTTGGCAGACAGATTTTTGCTGATAGAACTTATTTGTACTAAATTTCATTAAAATATTCCTATTTTTAAGGAATCTATAAGTGTTAAAACTGTATTCCGGGAGGACATTTGTATGGGGGCTAGGTGAAATAATGGGCCGATCATAACCAAATTCAATAGGCTTCATCCTTGTGTTGAAAAAAGCATATGTACAGCCAGTCAGCCGACCAGACGGACGGACATCATTAAAACGACTCAGAAAGTGATTCTGAGTCAAACGGTATACTTTAAGGTGGGGGTCCGAAGATTTTTTCTCTGCGTTACAACTTCTGCACAAACACATAATACCCCAACCACCTTTGGTGGTGTAGGGTATAATGAAACGGAGTTTAAAAATAAGTGGACTTATTCGAGCAAAAAAGTGAACGAAACACAATAAAACCTTTAATTAGAATAATTCTCGAAAATATCAGATATTTCCTTAAAAAACAAACAGGAAATAATTTATTCTTTTATGATTAGAACTTGAACATAACAGTCATTAATAAAAATATATCTTTAAAAAAATTCGCCCACTGGTTTAGTTTCTATAAGCAGATTTGCATGCACGGATTTTTTCGTGCGCAGTCCTTAAGTAAACAAAGTAGTATCTTGAACTCAATTGGTTCTTTTTCAAGTTGTAGATCGAAGATAACAAAAGTAACATATAATTATAAATATATAATATAAGGAGTGCGATCGAAAAAATCTTAACACATGTTTTGCCTCATAACTTTTTTCGGAATCATTATTGACAATTTTTTTGATCTAGTTATTATGGAAAAATACGTCAGTTATTATTTTTACTAACAGCCATGTTGATTTGTCGTGATTTTCATCAAAATGAGTGACGAAGAAGATTTACGTGCTACAAATTATTACAAAAAAATTCAAAAAAATCCAAACAGGTCCTATAAATAATTGGCCGAAGAATTAAATTTCTGCCATCAAACTGTTTCTAATGTTATTAAACAGAATCAGGAGAATTTGACTATTGATAGGAAACATGGTTCGGAAAGAAAAAAAGAATCACATAATATTGGGAAGGCCAGAAAATTTAAAGCATATTTAAAAGAACTCCAAACAAATCTAGTAGAAAAGCAGCTCAGTTATCTCAGTGCTTCAACTATTTGGTGCGAAAATTTAAAGCTAATGCAGAATTGATAACATATAAGGTCAAACAGGAATGCTGCAAAAAATTTAGAAGTCAAGAATAGGACACGGAAATTAAAACCAAATTTCATACAGAAATACTCAAGTTGTATAATTGACGAAGAAACCTATGTGCTGGCATTATTTTCGCAGCTTATGTGTAAAAACTTTTTATTGTTAATGCTCGAGGCAATGTCAATGAAAATTTTAGGATTCAAAAGCAGAAAAAAGTTCTGACAAAATTCCTGGTATGACAAGCTTTATGCAGTTGAGGCAAAACAAGAATGCCGTTTGTTACAGTCGGCTCTATAAATATCGAAATATATATCAAATAATGTTTAAAAAAAAAACGTATTCCTTTCGTTAGAGAGCACAATGTGTCCAAATATTTTTGGACCCATTTGGTATCATGTTGAAGAGCACAAAACAGGTGAGATCGAAAACACACACATTTTGCCTCATAACTTTTTTTGGAATCAATATTCAAAATTTTTTTTGATCTAGTTATCATGGAAAAATACTTCAGTTATTATTTTTAATAACAACCATGTTAATTTGTCCTCATTTTCATCAAAATAAGTGACGAAAAAGACTTACGTCCAACAAGTTATTAAAAAATTTCAAAAAATCCAAATTGGCCACAGAATTAAATGTCGTCCGTAAAACCGTTTCTAATGTTATTAAACAGTATCAGGAGAATTTGACTATTGATGTGAAACCTAGTTCGGTAAGAAAAAAGGACCACATGATATTGGGAAGGCCAGAAAATTGAAGGCATATTGAAAGGAACTCCAAACACATCTGGTAGAAAATCATCTCAGTTTTCTCAGTGCTTCGACTATTTGGTGCGAAAATTTAAAGCTAATGGGAAAGTTAATAACATATAAAGTTCAAAAAATTCCAAACTGGAATTCTGCAAAAAAAAATTACAAGCCAAAAATAGTACTCGGAATTTAAAACCAAATTTCATACAAAAATACTCAAGCTGTATAATTGACGAAGAAACGTAGGTGCTGGCAGAATCTTCGCAGCTTGTGTCTCAAAAATTTTTATTGCTAATGCTCGAACCAATGTTAGAGATAAGTTTAAGACCCAAAAGCAGAAAAAATTTCTTACAGAATTCATGGTATGACAAGCTTCTTGCAGTTGCTGCAAAACAGGAAAGTCATTTGATACATTCGGATCTATAAATACCAAAATATGCATAAAGGAATATTTGCAAAAAAGACTTCTTCTTTTCTTTAGAAAGCACAACGTGTCCACATATTTTTGGACCCATTTGGTATCATGTCACTATGGTAAGAAAGCTCTGGAGTGGTACCAAATCAATAACATAGTTTTAGTGCCAAGAGAGGTCAATTTTCAAAATTGTCCATAGCTTAGACCAGTATAGAGATATTGAGCTCTTGTGAAAAGTGAATTCAAAAACACAAAAAAGACGTTCCAAAATACCGAATATTTTAACAGAAGATGTGCACACTGTTCCAAAAAAGTGACTGAAGCAACTATCAAATCTCCAAAGAAAGGGTTTTCAAAAATGGTCCACAATTTTATAATTAGTGGTTAGAACCATAAAAATTATATATTTTTGTGATCTGTGCTAAATTATCAAATGATTAAAAGAATAATGAAAACTCTAAGATCAACCGTTTCCAAGTTATTGAATATTATGTATGTTAAGAATTTTTCGATCTCACTCCTTAGTACAAGTACTGGTCCACAACTGGCCACAGGTCTAAAAAAAAGAAGGCCCCCTCCCGAATTTTGATGTACACAAAGGTGTAGGTCGGGCTTAACCAACTATCTTTCTCTCTCGTATTTTATTTTAGTTTTTGGTACTTTTTGAACTAAAGTATTTAAAAAGTTTATTGTTGTTAATGCCGACACAGTAGTGCCCCAACATTTTTAAGTAAAAGTGATTTACAATTTATTAAAATAATAATTCTGAATTAATGTGTGTCATTTTAAAAAATTATGAAATAGATTATAATATGATAAAATGGAAATCATAATGGGATAAGATTGGATAATAAAATAAGATGGGATAATAATATGATATAATGGAATAATAATATTATAGAATTGGATGATAATATGATAAGATGAAATGATAGAATAAAATGGAATCATAACAATTATTATTTATCATATCTATTTTTAGCTGTGACCATGTACATATTTCAAACATAATATGTTGTTCTTAGATTATTATTAGATTATGCTGGATCAAAAAAAGAAAAGTGTGGTTATAAAATTGGTGCAGTTTTATCAGCAATTAATGTAGTTGGATCTTTATTATTGATTTCTAGAACCTATTGAACCTAAAGTCATTTTAGTATTTTTTTTTCTTTTTACTTCTTCAAAATTTATTAATATGTCAATTTAAAAAGGAAGTTATTTTAAAATTCACAACTGTATTTCCATTTTAAATATAAAAATTTTAATTGAAAATTAATCATTAATTTTTATGACATTATAACAAAGTACATAGCTTTAAAGTGGACTCATGGTATTTCACTTCCCTTCTCTGCCAAAGACAAAAAAATCAGTTTCAATTTAAATAATTGATAAATGTCAAAAACATATGTGGTAATTTTTCATTAGCATTGTTAAACTCTTATACACCAAGTCATTTAATATTTTTTATTTTACATTTAATTAGAAAAACAAAACAGAAAAAAGAGCCCACATGAGTTTTTTTGTAATATTTAACGACCATTTATTCGATTTTATGCATTTAAATTAATGAAATGTCATTAAATGGAAAAAATATAAATTTTTGACAGTTATTTTATATATATTTTTTTTTTTTCTTCTTTTAAGCTGTCATTTAATACTTGTGTGTCTTATTATCGGATGTATCACAGGGAGTTTTTTATGTGTGTGTATTATTGCATTTATAATATTTCTTAGGTAATAAATTAAAATTCTTGATAAGTCTCTTAAGGGGCCACTTTGACGTAGGGAGGACAGTCGTCGTATTAGTTAAACAGCAGGGGTGGCCATTAAGCAAACATTTTATGATCATATTCATTTTTCTCTTTTTATTTTATTTTTCATTTCTTTTATTGTAATAATTTTACAAAAATTTTATTGTTTTATTATAGGCATCATGTTGAGTCTTAAAGAGACAAGGTTTTCATAAATCATTGACAATGAATATTTTCCTATTGTATTGAAATACAGTAAATTAGGTTTTTTTAAAAATTGGAAAAAAAAATTAAACGCCTTATTCTGCACATGACTTTGAAGTGAAATAAACTGTTTAAGTATCTTTGAAAACTAGGAAATTATAAAGAGCGATTAATTTTTTCATAAAATTATTCCCTAAAGCTTTTATCCATTATTGAGCATTTTAACTAATATCATAAAAAAAATACCGACAAGAAAATAAATAATTATATTATATCAAAACCCCTCAATACTGTGATAAATGATAAGCAAATTAATTTGGTTCAATATTTTTTGCATTTAATTTTTTTTTTATTTAATTTTATTATTTTTTCTTCTGTGCAAAAAAAAAAATCCTATTGTCCAATCTGCATTAATATGCCTTGAGGTCAGCTAAAAGCAAAAAATAACAGAAAAAAAAAACTATAGTAAAATAAAATGAAAAACACAAATTGAATTGACAATCTAAAAATTGCCCTGAGCTACTGGGGCGATTAAATTTAGCTGGTTTGCTTAAAAAAAAAGTAGCTACAGCAGGAATAGGGGAATTGTAAAAAAAGTTGGATAACAGTGGGAGGAAAATGAAGAAGAACATGAAACTGTACAATATACATATAAAATAGAGTATTATCAAAACGACAAACAAGCTACAGCAACCAACATAACTCGACAGATACAATTGATGGGGAGATCAACTTCAAAACGAATTCTATAATTCCAAAAAAAAAATAACATTTGCTAGATACTTGAATACCAAAAAAGGACAATGACAAAAGAACTACTATAACAACAGTAACAACTACAACAATAATAACAACTAAAAAAGTATTGTAGGTTGTTAACATTGTCTATGCCATGATGCTGGGTTACAATTCAGTTGCTGTTTGCAAATTTTGCTATAAATAGTAGAAAAGTTTAAAATATTTTCAGTTTTGTGAATGAATTGGATTATTTTGTAAAAGATTCCTATAAATTTACATATCTCACTAGAGGTTAAATACAGTGCTGTGCATAACATAAGTAACAAAATTCAAGTTATCATGAATGTTGAGTTATTTTTTAAAGTATTAAATTTAGAACAAAACAAATTTCGTAATATTGTTAACAAATTTGGGTACTAACAAACATTTGTACCTTAGAAGATGTCAGTTTCTTTCTTTTCGCAAAAACGAGCAAAATGTAGTATGATCTCTATATGAAAGTGTGCATATCAAAAGCAACAAAATTTCCAATTGTAAAAATTGACACATCAATCGCGAAGATTGATCCATATTTGACTAAGTTTCGTCTTGCCAGTCCTCAACTCAATTATGCTCAGATTCCTGTGCATCACTCTTATTACTAACGAGTCGTCCCATCAGAACGAAATTGCTTTAACTGATTGTTTGTAGTTATTGAACTATTACGTTATTTTAACTATTTTATTAAACGGACCTATTCGCGGACACCTTATGTGGGATTTAAGGATGCCTGACTGTCTGTTCATGTAAACTTTATGAACGAAATACAAATCACAACTTTGAATATATTTTGTTGAAATTAACCGAATTTCCTTTTGAAGATAATAAATTCCATGTAAACCTTTTTTATAAAGATATATGTACATATTTTATTCTTTTTTATTTCAAAATACAAATAAAATTATTTCAATATTTTGACTTTTAGATACAAAACAAATTCTCAATAATACTAACTGAAAGTTAAATAACTTTTCGAGACTGTTAATAAAAATAAAATATGTTTTAGTTTAATATTAAACGGAAGTTAGGTAACTTTTTGCTAAATTTAACTAAATCGTACTTTGGATTAAGGGGCATAAAAGTATTAAATTTTTTTAGAAAGAAAAGAAAGAGCAAAGGGCGAAATAAGGCATCATTTAAGTCAGAAAAGAAAACACCATTAGTTTGCCAATCCTGAGCTAAAGTATTTATCTCAGCAACACACGAAATATTATTTAATCCAGTTAGAGCAAAACAAAGGCAAAGTTTTAGTTTTAGCCGTTAAAGAACTTAAGTAACTATTTAGCATTTTTTTTAATTATCGACTACAAAATACATTTTTTTTTCGCATGGAAAAGACGTTTGTAGAACCTAGACGGACTGAGCCAACTAACTACACAGAAAAAAGTAAAAATGGACTTCAATTACGAAATTTTTAATATTAATTAATTTTTAATTGATTTTGCTCCAATCATCAAAATGGTAATATTAATAACTAGAATAATTGATATTATTATTACTTCTTTTCCTTAAATAGATGCAATGAGCTGAAAATTTTTGAAAATTTACTTAAATTTATTTCATTTCTGTAATTTTATAGACAAATATTTAATTTTTCTTTATATTTTATTAACAGCTGTGAATTTATTAAAAAACAAAACTGAAAACCAATTAGAAAATTAATTATATTAATAAATCATATAATTAAATTCCAATATAAAGTTAATTAATAATTTTATTAAAAAATTATTTGAAATATTTTTTTCTGTGTAAGCATTATACCTTAAGTCATCCCTAAGTTAATAGTGAAACTTTTAATCTAATCAATTCTCTGCAGCAAATTTGTGGCAGTTGCAGTAAGGGACCGGTTCCTCAGTAACATTTGAGTACCAATTGACACCTAACTCGTCACCAAATTGAAAACCAGTTGACACAAACACACGCACTATTTAACAGTTGAGAGTCAATTTGTAACATGCTTGTTAAGTGCGTAATTAGGAACTCGCGCGCAGTAACAATCATTGTCTGAGTGGTTAGCGTCGAAGACTATAAAACATGACATAAGTTAGATGAACATGGATTCGATTCAGGGTGCCGCCAACGACATTAAGGAAAAATTACAAAATAAAAATAAACATAATTTAATAAAAATAATAATAACAAGCGCGAATATATTCGGCCCGGCCGAATCTATATACCCACCATCAAAGTGGGCAGTAAAGTGGGCGGACCACGCCCATTTTTTGTTTTCGACTTTACATTGGTCCTTGAACTATGTGAACACAATTTCGTTGATTTTCACCATATATGGGAGGTAGGCGGTAAAGTGGGCGGACCACGCCCACTTTTGGTTTTCGAATTTATATCGACCCCCGAACTATACGTACAAAATTTCGTTGTCGTACGTGCTTTTATTGAAGAAATATCAGCAGAAAAGTATGAAACGGACACCCTGTGTTTCTAGTTTTTAGCCCATAACTTTTTTGTTTATTAACCGATTTTGCCCATTTTCAATACCAAACAAACCTTATTTAAGATAAATATTTGTGCCAAATTTCGTCTCCCTCGAGCTCTATCCTGCTTTCAACAGACGGACAGACAGACGGACAGACGGACGGACGGACATAGCTAGATCGACTCAGAATTCAACCAGGACCCAGAAAATATATACTTTGTGGGGTCTTAAATGATTCTTTCGACATGTTACACACGGAATGACAAAATCAATATACCCCCCATCTTTTTAATGGTGGGTATAAAAAAGTAAACAATTATCGAATTTTTATCATATTAATTAACACTGAACCTGTCCTCTTGGACCAGTCCTGTGAACTGTCCTAAAGGATTAATAGCCACCTCCAACGACAACCCCATGCAAAAGTGACAGGTTCCTCTCATATAAAGTTCCGGAACTGGGACCGGTCACTAGCCCTGAGAACCTGTCACCTGACTAGTTTTGAACCGGTTCTCTTTACTTTAGGGTCGGGATATTAAAAATGCATGTGTTTACCTATTTTGTTCTGCTATATTTAGTAATTATATTAAATATTATCACATCGGCAATGGAGACATGTTTTAAATTTGAAGTTTTTAATGATATTAATAGTGTCCGACCGAACGTTCAGGTTCGGCTATGGTGTTCGGTAAAAAATGGTGGGTGTTCGGGGTTCGGCATTTTTTTTGGCCGAACTTTACCGAACACTGAACTTTTTATTAAATCTGATTTTAACATGTATTTGTATCACCAAAAGCATAAAAACAGTACAACTGCAATTATAATAATCAAAAGTATGAAAAAACATAAAGAAAAGGATGAAAATGAGTTTAATAAAGAAAATTAAATTTATTTGGCTACAACTTTAAGTTCCCAAAATGCAAATATCTATACATTTTCAAATTCTATTTCATTTATATGCGTTTAAACAGCGTCTAGAAAATACTACCCGGTATTTTATAAATAATAAATATTTTTTTGCACTTTTTAGGTCCTATAACAAAAAGTTCGGGTTCGGCCGAACTTTGCAAAATTGACCGAAGTTTGGGTTCGGTTGGACTCTAGGTATTAACTGTTTATTGCAAAAATTTGTTAATTTCATTTAATTCATCTACCTAATACAGAAGGTGTCAATTTCTTTCTCCTAAGACAGGTATCTATTTCATAAAGTGCTACAACTTTTTTCACTTAAGAAATATTGGGCTCACCTTGTAACAATCTGTTTAAATTTAAATTTCTAACTAACTTAGGTTCTACACTGCCTGACATATCACATTAGATGCTACTACTTTCGTAATTTTATTACATTATTCTGAACGTAATGTTTTAAAGCTCTGTTTATAGTCCCGTTTTTTAGTCATTCATTCACTACTTTTCTAAGCATTTTTGGTTTTAATTTTTTTTTTTTTTCTCTTTATTTTATTTTTTTGTTGCATGTACTTTACGTTACGTTCTGCTTACAAAACGGATTAAAAGGTTGCCCCAAAGCCAAATACACACTTTAAATAAGTATGTAATTTATATGTATAGTTATGTGCCTCTAACATGCCATGCAATATTATGGAGACAGAGACATAAAGGATTGTAAGCTTAAAAGGTTACATAATTTTGTAGAAAAACCCCTCAAACGATGCGTAAAAATTAGCTTAATATGGGAAAAATATTCAAAAAAAAAAAAAAAAATCAAATATTATTTCCATAACCAGCATAAAATTACGAATTTTTTGATACCCATTTCGATAAAATAAAATATAAACTTTTTTTGACCAAAAAGTGTGGGACCCATGATTTTTCAATCGATTGTAGGGAACTGAAGACCAATTTAAATTTTTTTTTAAATAATTTTTTCGTATTAAGCAAATTTTTACGCATCGTTTGAGGGGCCTTCTTACATCCAAATCTCGAAAAAGGCTTTCCTCGGGACACTCTATTACACAATGTTTTCTTTAAATTTAAATTTTTTAAATTATAAAGGAAACTTAAAGTGAAACAATTTCACTTAAGTTAGAGAGCCGAATGTAAATTCTCTTTCGATTGACATACCACGAACTAAGACAAATTTTTTATTTCGATCATAAGTTGCAACATATGTAAACTAGGCTTAGTACTCCAGGGTTTAACTGGAAGATTTCTTTCATACAAATGTTATGAACTAAAACCGGTACTTATTTTTACCAAAGAGCTGGTTAAGTGACATTTTGTATTATTCTTAAGGACTTGATATTTAAAATCTGATTTTTTATTAACGCAAATTATCTTACTTATTTAAAAATTAAATAAGATATTTAGTTATTTAATTGGATTCTTTTACATCCAGCTTTTGAGACATAACAACAAATGTTTTTGCTGATGTTGCTATTATGTTGCATTCATTGTTTTTTTATATACATATGTATATGCTGCATGCTGTAAGTAAGTAAATATATATGTATGTAAACTTTTTCTTTTGCTTGTTACAAATACAATAAATGCAATGAAACCTACAACACGCAATCATATGTTAGTCACGTAATTTTATTGCAGTAACAAGAACCAGCAGCATATACAACAACAGCAACAACTACCATAACCAACAACATTCAAGTAACAATCATCTAAAAGCACCACCAGCATAACCGGCAGCATTATAGGAACCAACAACTACTAAAAGTTACATGCAACAAACAGCATCTTTATGCAGCAGTAGCATCATTGTCATGAGTAACAACAACAGCAACAACAACGACAATATAAAAAAAAAACGAAAACATGAATGTATAAAGTTTGCAACATTAATATCAACCATAATATATCTCTATGTCTGTCTGTCCGTCCTTCCTTCTCTCTACTGTTAACTATCATCTGTTGGGATTTCGTTTTTTTAGACTTTATTTTTTTAATGTGGGCTTTAGTTTCTGTGACAGTAGATTACTTTTTATTTGTTTGTATTGTTGTTGATGTTTTTGTTGTCATTTTCCTTTCCAAGTTGTTGTATTTAGTATACAATTTCGAAACCATTAATTCGTGAGGTTTTCATTGTTGAAACTCTGCAAAACAAAAAGGGGTAAATAAATGTATTACAATTGTTGTTTTATTTTTTTTTTTTTTTTATTTGTATATATTTAAGTTACTTTTCATGCTGTTTTTTTTATTTAATATTAACCCTTCTCTTTTTGTAAAGAAGTTGAAAGTTCAAATTTAAAACTTTTTCTTAGAAAAATTTAAAGTTAAGAGTTGCAGAACCTCTTAGGAAGCTTTCCAGTCAAGAAATGTAAACAAAGTATTAAACTATTAAATATGTTGTATCTATATATTTTTCAGTTAATGTGCTGTCGGTTTTTTCAAAATGTTCATTTTTCGAATGTCGAATAGACCGGTTTTTTTAAACACAAAAAACCGGTTTTAAAAATAGCATTTTATTTCAGAAAACATGTAATAAATAGTGATATTTGAATTGAAATTTAGGATTATTTTTTTTTTTTTTTAAATATTCATAAAGACTGATTTCTTATGTCTTAAAAGTATAGTTTAAGTCTAAATTGGAATTTATTCTGTGATATTAAACAAATAAATAAGCAATAATTATCATGTATGAATTTTTTAATCTATAGTACTTTCTGTAATATTTTTACAACCAATTTAATTTTTTTTTATCAAATATTTCCTTTATTTTTTAAAGGTGTTAAAAAAGTTTCACCTGCAGAATCGTTTCAATTGAATCGTTTTAATTGAGACAGGACATATTAAGCGATGGCTTTTGTTTATGCTAACTAAAATTTAGTCTAATTTTTGATGACTTTTTTTCTACAATTTCGAAACATAATTAATAATTATCTTTTAGTCATCTAGATATATAATTTGCTTAGCATTTTTTCCCTTTCCAGAGCCTTCTGAAGCTCCCAAACGACGTAGAAAATTAAAATTTGGCTTAATTATAAAACTTTTCGTCCATCAAATCCTAATGGAGCCATATTTTGAAATTTTTATCAGGGAGCGAATATAAGTGGATTTATGTGTCTTTTTCTAAGAATTTTTTCTCTTTCCAGAGCTTTCTAAAGCTCCCAGAAGACGTAGAAAATTAAAATTCTGCTTACTATAAGTAATATTTGTCCTACAAATCCTAACGGAGCCAGATTTTGAAATCTCTATCAGGGAGCGGAAATACGTGGATCTATGTATATGGATTTATATATATCTTTCCTCCAGAGCTTTCTGAAGCTCCCAAACTATTCGTTCTACAAATTCCAACGGAGCCAGATGTTGCTTGTATTTAACAAATTTTAACTTGAATATCATAAGAATTATTGATTTGTTCAAAGAAATGTAGTCTTTTGATATAACCGGTTTTTTCTGAATTTCAAAAAGTGCAACAGGTTTTTTTTTAAAATAGCAACTATTCGAACTATTCGAAAACCGGTTTCTCAAAAAAGTCGAATAATCGATCACCCTACTATATATATAATTTTCAAAGCATGTTTTTCTTCCAGAGCTGTCTGATAAAACTATTCGTCTGACAAATCCTAACGGAGCAAGATTTTCAAATTTTTATCATGGAACGGATAGAGGATTTTTATTAACTTTCCTAAGTCTGTTTCTCTTTGCACAGCTTTCTGAAGTTCACACACGACGTATAAATTAAAATTAGTCTTACATACAAAAACAATTCTCCTACTAATCCTTTGTATCAGGGAGCGGAAATACTTGCTTTTAAAGCCTTCTCCTGCTCCTAGATGATGGAGAATTGATGTAAAATTCGACTTACTTATATAACTATTCCTTCTTCAAATCCTAAAGGAACTGATAGTTTTTTTCAGGGAGCGGAAATATAGAGATTTATTTTTTATTTTCTGTAATATTTTTAAAAGTAAGTTTTAGTTTTAAAAAGTTTAAATTTGGTATACTGATTATTTGCTCTCCAAATCTTACCAGAATCTGATTTCGTATTAAGGCTCTCTGATCGATTCATTTTTTATCTTTTCTTGGCAAACTTATACGCCAGTGAAGATATATAAATTTATTTCTTAGCTTTAACCAAAGTTGAAGATATATCAGAATTTCTGTTTGTTGGAATGCATTCAAATGGCCCTATGTGGCCTCTTCCATCCTTTTTATACCCTACCCAGCATAGGTGGTTGAATTGATTTAATGATGTCCGTCCGTCCGTCTGGTCGGCGGTCTATCTGTTTTAATGATACCTTGATAAAATTCAGCATGAATAATTATTTTGGCACAAGGACGAAGCCTATTGAAATTGGTTTTGATCGGTCCATTATTTCACTTAGCCCCCATGCAAATGTCCTCCCGGAATAGAGGTTTAACGATTATAAATGCCTTAAATATAGCAATATATTGTCCAAAATTGACCATAGCTCCCATATAAAGTCCCATACAAATGTCAGTATCAAGTTAATATTCGACGCAAATAAGTTTTGTTTAAGTAGGAATCACAGTGCAAAATTTTATAAGGTGTGGTCCATAATTTATAATAGCTCCCATATAAACCCACTTTCGGGAATCTCCCTAAAGCGCATAAATGTAAGTATTAACGTAATATTCTGTATTTGTATATTCTATTTTACACTTAGTAATAGTATCGATCCACAATTGGTCTCGTTTAAATATTGCTTTAACACAAAATCCTAAAAGATTAAAACTCTAATACACTTTTTAAACTTCGAAAATTTTTCTAATTATGTCAACTTTCATTAACATCATATTTTCGACATTAATTAGTAAAAACGTTTTGTTATTTTATAATTTAATTTCTGTTCTCTCTGGGGTTATAAAATTTATTATATGAACTTCATATTCGTTACATTCACCCATTCACTAACAATCTTTATGGTCTGCTTTCAAATAGTGAATGAATTTAAAATTAGTATTTTTTTTTTTTTTTTGTTTTAAAATCAAATAAAAGAAAACTAAATAAAACTTAGTTAATATTCAGCTCATAATCTTTTAATCATTAACACATAATGGTATGTATGTATGTATGTATGTATGTATGTATGTATGTATGTATGTATGTATGTATGTATGTATGTATGTATGTATGTATGTATGTATGTATGTATGTATGTATGTATGTATGTATGTATGTATGTATGTATGTATACATGTTCCAAAAATAAAAATACAAAAAAGAAAATTTAAAATTCAATTCAAAATTAAACAAAACCCCTAACAAAATCCAAAAAATAAATATTATGTCAAATGTTGGCATTACTTATTTAAATTTAACGTATAAAAATTCAAAATAATTTTGCTTGATTAAAATAAACAAATACATACAAACAAACATTCCAAAGGAGAACCTCTTTTAATTTGAATTTCAAAATCAAAAACCAACATATTTAAATTTCAATAAGTAGGCTGTCAAACAGTTAGTCAATTAGATGGAGGGTTAGACGGACAGACAGTTAAATAATTTAGGCCTAAATGTAGACTAAAAGCTAAAAAAAGAAATAAAAAAAGAAAAAAAACGTTTTTGTATGGGGGTTTTCAAATGGAAATGAAATCAATTTTTATAGACAGCTAAACTTTTGCATGCAAATTAGTTTTTTTTTTTTTTTTTTTATTTGAAATGTGTTTAAAATTAAATATTTACAAAAGATCTAAAGACTGAATATATGTATGAGCTACAGTTTTGTTAAGGAAAATAGCAAATGGTAAGTGTTTTTAACAAAAAAAGAAATAATAAATTTTTGCAATAAATTATTGGCTTAAATGTTTGTGCAAACAGCACAATTTATAATGCAAATGGTATTCTATAGAGGCATATTGCTATGTGAACCTACAAACCATTTTTAACTGAAAACTAAATTTTTGTAACTTCTGTTCATTTTAACAACTGAAAATGTTTTTTATTTGGGGGATTCACAAAGTGTGCTATCATGTCGTATTGTCATATGTCCTAAAATATTTCAATGTATAAAAAATATTGTTATTGCTTTTCCTTTGTAAAATTTTATGACATTATGACAATACGACATGATAGCACACTTTGTGAATCCCCCAATTATCTAATTAAAAAAAAAAAAAAAAACATTAATTAAAAATTATTGAGGCACAAATTTAAAATAAATAAAAACTAAAGTTTCCGAATATTTGAACTCTTAAATCTTCTTTTAATAGGCATATAAACTGTTCCAATGTGATATTTAGTTGGTAGACCAAAAATATAGTATAAATGAGATAGAAAGACATAATCGGCCAAGCTCGACCATATCATACACTACACCATGTATCAAAATTCGGGGAGTGGTCATATAATACACCTATGGCCAACTGTGGATCGACTCTTTTAGTAAAAGTAAAATAAAATATACAAATACATTAATACTAACATTTATATAAATTTATGCGCTTTAAGTTGATTCCCAAAAGTGGGTTTATATGGGATCTATTATAAATTATGGATCGAACCTCATAAAATTTGTTACTGTGATTTCTACTTAAATAAAACTAATTTGTGTCGATTATTAATTTAATACTGACATTTTTGTGGGATTTATGCACGTTAAAGTAATTTTCGGAAGAGGGATTTATATGACAGCTGTGGTAAATTATAGACCGATTCTCATAAACTTTGGCAATGTTGTTTCTACTTATATAAATTTTATTTGTGACGAATATTAACTTGATACTGTCATTCGTATGGGATTTATGCACGTTAAAGTGATTTTCGAAAGAGGGGAATGCTATCGTCAATTATGGACCGATCTTAATAAAATTTAGCACAAAGATTGACACTTGTACAAAACTCTTTTGTACCGAGTTTCATTAAAATATTGCTATATTTAAGTCATTTATGATCGTTAAACCCATATTTCGGGAGGACATTTGTATGGGGGCTAGGTGAAATAATGGACCGATCATAACCAATTTCAATAGGCTTCGTCCTAAAAATAATTATTCGTGCCAAATTTCATCAAAATATCTTTAAAATTGCGACCTGTACTTTGTTCACAATGTTTACGTGGACAGACAGCCAGCCAGCCAGACGGACGGACGGACGGACATCGTTAAATAGAAAGTGCTTCTGGGTGGGGGTCCGATAATTTTTTCTGCGTTACAAACATTAGCACAAACGCATAATACCCCTACCACCTATGGTGGTGTAGGGTATAAAAACGCTTTGCAGATAAATAAAAAAATCAAAATTTTCGTCTTCGCTGTACTCATTCCTGACAGATATATCAAAGAGAGAAGTCCATAAGATCTTCAAAAATGTTTAATAGCAAATTTTCCAAAAGCATTTTTAACTTAATACATACAATATATACTTTTTAGCTGAAGCCTAAAGAAATTTAATTTCATCATTCCTTCTTGGAAGAATATTGTAGAGTCCCTCTCTACACGCAGAGAAAAAACATGGTTACAGCATGATCACCACAACTATTCAATGATTATATAGCCATTTTTCATTGATTTAAATATACTGTGTTCATGATAGCAACGTTTATGATTCTGTTTAATCATTTAATGATTACCCACAATCAAAATTTTAATTTGGTTCACTGAATTATAATATGTATTCAAATATGTTTATATAAAATCATATTTATGAATAAATCCAATCATTTAGTGAATTCTACAACAATTTAGTTAGTTACATAACCATTCATTTCATTTTTCAAATTTGGTTAATTCTACAACCATTAAGCCATTAACTTTTAATGCCTTTTGAATACACATTTTTGTGTATCAGTCCAGTAGTTATAATTCTCATTTAGTTTATATATGAACAAATATAAATTGACAAGTTTTGTTTTTATTCAGTATGATGAATGTATCATGTATCGTGGTACAAATGAATATAAATATGAAAATATGGGATCATATATATGATAAAATGGGATTATATATATGATAAAATTAGTTCATATATATGATAACATGGGATTATTAAATGATAAAAACATGATGAAATTGAAAGCAATACTTAAGAAAAGGTTATAAAACTTACTAAAAGTTATTAATAAGGTTATGAACCTTACTAATAAATTATAAATTGGAATCATAATAATGATTACGTACAAATATACTTATTGTAACCTGGAATCATATATTACAATCATAGTATGTTGCTCTTAGTTTATGGTCACAGGAACCATATTTTTTCTTTGCGTGTAAAATACTTTATATTCCTCATTTAGTCTCTTATCTTTATTAACATTTTCCTTTCGAAAATTTCCTTTTAAATATATACAATCAAATTAATCTTCTTTTTATAACGAAATTCTTGACACATTTTTATCTCATCTCATTTCCAAAACCAATCGTTTGCTTAAATGCTAAACACAAACAAAATCTTTAAATATATTCCATTTTGTTATAACGCAAAGAAAATTTTTCCTAGGAAAAAAGAAAAACAAAAACATGTTTAAGGGTCAATTGCCAAACAACAACTGCAACAAAGTAATTGTAGTATTTTGCAATTACAATTGCTGGCAAGATGCTAGGAATTCATTAAGCTGCAATACAACAACATGAAAAGAAAAACTAAACTAAGTACCACCTTGATATTAAAATGATAAAAACATTTTGCCTTTAGCTAAAGTTTAAATTTACCGAGATTTTTATATGCAATTTTTTCTGCTTCGTTTTTAGTTTTTTTTTTTTTTTTTGCTTTAAAATAACGATTTTTAGTTTGTTATTCTTGCCTTTACCAAACAGTGTTTGGGTGTATAAAATTGAAACTAAACAGAAACTGAACTGAAAGATTTTAATCCGATTATTTTGTAAGAAATGAAAGGAAAAAAAAAAATAACAAAAAATCATTACAAATTATTTTCGGTAGAGCAATGGATGAACGGAAAAGGGTGGATAGTATGTATGGTGAGGTAAATATTTTAAATTATGGCCAACAATTTATAATATACAAATAAAAAAAAAGAAAACAAACTAAAATATACAGCAGAAAAATATGTTATCAGTTTAAGTCGAATAATCTTTTAGTTTATGATAATGGTTATTTATGGAGCTGCCTATATAAGCTTAAGACTTCAGGGAAAAGAAGGGTGTAGAATTTTAAAACATTAATTTTTGTATGTGTGGCAATGGCAAAGCAAACAGGCCATTCATTAATGATTAATAAAAATTACACAGATTATTTTGTTGAAAAAAAAAAAAAAAAAACAGTTGGTGTTGGCTTAAGGGCAGCTTAAAAAGATTTAAGTTATCAAACTGAAACATATAAATGTTTAAATTTAATTTAATTAAAAAGGTTTGATTTTGGCGGTGGGTATATAAAATTAAAAAATAAGAAAAAAAAGTATTTTAGGGGCAAGGTCTATCTTTGAGCTTGTTTAGTATTCTAAGAAAACCTAGTTGAAAAGACACTGTGAATGCTCATGAACTGTGTGGCCAAACAGAAACAACAAGAATAATTAAACGCAAAGAAAAAATAATCGAGTACTGTCATATTATGGTTGGAGTTTATGGTTGTCTGTAATTTATATTATGGTTAGATGTGGCACCATAATATGGTTGATTCACAATAGAAATATTGTTGATTTTCAACCAAATTTATGTTGTATATTCAAGCAATAAGGAGTGCGTTCGAAAAAATCTTAACATATAAATTATTCAATAACTTGAAAACGGTTGATCTTAGAGTTTTCATTTTTTTTATTTAATTGATAATTTATTACAGATCACAGAAAAATATAAGTTTTATAGTTCTAACCACTACTTGTGAACTTGTGGACCATTTTTGGTAACCCTTCCGTTAGAGATTTGATAGTTGCTTCAGTCACTTTTTTGGAACAGTGTGCACATCTTCTTTTAAAGTCTTCGGTTTCTTTGTGACACCTTTTTTGTGCTCTTCAATTCATTTTTTTACAAGAGCTCAATACCTCTCCACTGGTCTAAGCTATGGACAATTCTTAGATGTATATTTTGGTATTTATAGAGCCGAATGTAACAAATGACTTTCCTGTTTTGTTAGGAAATTTGTTCTGCTTTTGGGTCCTAAACTTATCTTCAACATTGCATTATCAATATAACAATTTTGATACAGAAGCTACGAGAATTCTGCCAGCACATACGTTTTTTCGTCAAATACACAACATGAGTATTTTTGTATGAAATTTGATTTTAATTTCCGTGTCTTATTCTTGGCTTGTTTGAAGTTCCTTTTAATATGCTTTCAATTTTCTGGCCTTCCCAATATCATTTGGACCTTTTTTTCTTTCCGAACTAGGTTTCCTATCAATGGTCAAATTCTCCTGATACTATTTAATAACATTAGAAACAGTTTGACGGCAGAAATTTAATTCTGTGGCCAATTATTTGTAGGACCTATTTGAATTTTTTTGAAATATTTTAATAATTTGTAGCACGTACATTTTTTTCGTCACTCATTTTGATCAAAATCACGACATATCAATATGGTTGATATTAAAAATAATAATAATATAATAATAGATTTAAAAAAAAATTTTAATATTGCTTCTGTAAAAAGTTATGTAGCAAAACGTGTGTTAAGATTTTTTCGATCGCACTCCTTAATATAGTTGAATCACAATACAAATATTGTTGATCTGCAATCATATTATTATTGCATATGTAGTTTATTCATGTATACATCAATAAAATGGTTGAATCACAATATATTTTTGTTGCATATGTACTTGATTCATGTATACAGTAATAATATGGTTGAATCACAATAAAAATACTTAAAGTGTCAAGAAACAATTATTATGCCTGAAATGATTGGTTGAATCAAAATATAATTATTTTCAATTTGCAACCATATTTTTGTTGCATATGTACTTGATTCATGCATACAGCAATAATATGGTTGAATCACAATAAAAATACTTATAGTGTCAAGAAACAAATATTATGCCTGAAATGATTGAAAAACTGTTAAGGAGACTATATACTGCTTGCTTACATCATTCATATGTTCCGACAAGCTGACGTAAAGTAAAGGTAATCTTTATACCAGAAGTGGCTAAGATACAACATATTGTGACAAAGGACTACAGATCTATCAATTTGTCTTCCTTTTTGCTGAAAACTTTGGAGAGAATCTTAGATGACCATGTACGACAGAGAATACATACTATGCCATTCTCTCCTGATTAGCATGCATACTTAAGAGGAAAGTCAGTTGAAACTGCAATACATAGTTTAACAACGAGAATAGAACAGAGTATACACCAAGGAGAATTCGTACTAGCGTGTTTCCTGGATATTGAAGAAGCTTTCAACAATATCAAATCAGACGTTATTGAGAAAGCTCTGTGTACTAGTGGTAGTGACCGGGTGGTTTCAACGTGGATTTTGAAAGTTCTTACCCATCGAGAGATTCTAGCTGAACTAGTGGCGGAGTTATATCTACGACTTTGTGGATTCTAACATTGAATGAAATATTATTGAAACTTAATATATTAGGTGTAGGAGTAGTGGCATACGTAGATTATCTAGTGCTACTAATAATAAGGAAATTTCCGAGTACTCCTGCATAGGTAATTGTGGTTTGGGTATCAATCCTCAGGAAACAGGACTGGTACTTTTCACAGGTCAAAGGAGAATACCTGCTTTTAACTCACCAAAACTAGGTGGTAGAACTTTGGAACTTTCAAATGGAGCAAAATTTTTAAGCGTTTTTTACGACCATAAAAGAATTTTGTTTTACTTTACTTTATAACTTTATGTCCAATTCAAAATCTTGTACTGCAATAAATTGTGCATAAATTGACAAAAAAAATTCCTGTGTGATTTCAAAATCATTCGAAAACACACTTATTTAAATATTTTTGTTGTGAATTTTGCTTATAATTTTATTTATTTTTAGAACTCCGAACATAACCTATTGTGTAGTTTTTTTTGCATATTATGCATTTAAAATATGTTCACAATCTAAAACACATATTCTAGTTTAATTTTAATTAAAATAATTCACTTTTTTAAATATACATTCAGTATATTTTCTAATATATTTTTAACACGCCGCACACTGGGGTAAAAGTGGTCGAAAATGGCGATTTTTGGCTGATTAGTAATGTCCGTCCGTCTGTTTATTAATTATTGTACTCTTGCTAATTCAAAATCGTTTATTTTTTGACTCAATAAAGATATCGACTTCAAATTTTCTTTATTTGATGGAAAATTTTAATCTTTATTAAACTGCGGTTGAAAATATTGGGATATATATGGAAAAGTTTTGGCCAACATTTTGCAAAGTTGAGATTGTGGAAATTTCAAATTAATATATCTCGAAGAATATATAAGAGAAATAGTACATTAAAGGATGTCTTCTAAAGGATATGTTAAGGACTTTAAGGTGATATAAAAATCTTGGAAATCGGGTAAGGAACAAAAATTCGCTACTGGTTAAACATTTTCTATGACACTAGCCCCATAGCTCTGATCCTGATGCGTATATGTTATCCTGCTTCTAGACTCAAAATAATGTTTTCTGCTACGCCTGTGTGAAATTTCATGTAAATCCAACCAGCCGATTACAAGTTACAGATTTATTTCGATTCTGCCCCACTGTTTAATATTTGATAAAGCAAAGAAAATGTCTGCACTTAAGTTTTTTTTTTTTTTTTTTAATCTACTGGAGCTTTTTCGAAAAAAAAAAAAAAAATATATATTTCTCAAATCGGGCTATATATGCGCACTATTTTTTTTTAATAATATTAAAGTGGACAATATGTACTGTTTTTCAGAAAATTTTCAGAACAAAGATTCTGTAACATTTTAAGTTGCATTCCATGAGAATTGAAAATTAGTGTATTTTAGGACAATTTTCATAAAAATAACAAAAATATTAGGACGAAATATAAGTTACAAATACTTTAAGAAAAATTACACTTAAATACCTGAAATTTATGGGTCCATTTTAAATTTTTACTTTAAAAGACAGTTTATCTAGCTTGAAGATTTTAATTGATGTTGATACATAATTTTGTCTATTTTTATTCGGCACCCAACAAAAATTTAAATTTTAAAATTCAATTAATCGCCACATTTTAAAACAAACATTTTGTTGTCAATTAAAAATTACAACGACAATAATATATTTAGGTATTGGAAATAATTTTTTGCGCATAGAATTTTAACAAAAGTAATGTGGTTCTAATTTAAACATATTGCTTAACATGTTGTGCCAACAATAAAATTGTGAATTAAGAACAAAAGTATAATTGCTACAACAAAATTGTTTTTAAAATAAAATAATTATCGAGTTTTTCCTCAGTGTAAATTTCAATAAAATCTAAGTATAAAATAAAGTTTGTTGCGTCCACAAACTCTGTCATAGACGTAAATATAAACTTTATTTTTATTTTACATATTTCCCTGTTGCAAAAACCTCGTGAAAATCCCCTAATAATTATAACATAGAAATTTTCTAAACCTCTACATTTCTTTTGTCATCACATTAAATATTTCCCCCAAAAAAAAGTGGGTGTGTAATTATAAAAAAACATTTTTCTTAAGAAATTCTCATTTAAAAACATTTAAATAATTTAAATATTTTTCAAGCTCAAAAAAAAAAAATACTGATGACCACCTCTTCAGACAATAAATACTAATCTCTCAAATATTTATTTGACTTTAAGAAAAAATTGAAAATAATGAAAAATATTTCATGTTTTTTTCTCTTCTGGATTTTTGCCAAAAAGGAAAATGTATCAAAGACATTAAAATGTTTTTCATTTGTTTGATTTTTTTTTTTTTTTTTTGTGGGATTTTTTCACTACATTAAATTAATGTCGAACATTATGCTCTTTGGGGAGTCTGTTTTTGATGTAGACCCCAAACATAATAAGTTCTTTTTGAGGATTTAAAGAAAAACAATTTTAACGTAGGTCGTTTTAGTAAGAAGAATTATTATTTGTCTTTTTTTATTTTTGTTTTTATTTATTTACCTGTAGACAAAATGTGTTTTTTAGATGTTTTAGAAATGATTATTGTCTAAAAGAAATATGCAAATATATTTTAAATTAGCCTTGTTGTGATAATGTGGGCAGTTAAAGGATGTGAGCAAAAGAAAATGATTTAAGAATATTTAATATATTATATATGTATGTACTTTTACATCAAGTTTCATGATCTGAAAAACGGAATATTAAGATTTGAAGCACTTTTTTGAAAAATAATATTAACATTTAAATTAAAATAGAATTCAAACTAAAAATATTTCGACATAACCTAGATCGACTAGTCTTAAAATTAAGGAATTAGAAAAACTCCAAATTTATTGTACCAAAATGCTCAAAACCTCAATGCGGGAAAAAACATCTTTCAAAAAATAAATTTTTTTGTCCCAAACTCCTCCGGATTTTCTTTACACGCATTTGCGTTAAGATTTCTTTTGAAAACATTTATGTCAGTAAATATTGACACCTTTTTGGAAAAAAAAAAAAATTAAATTCCAATTTCATATTTATATAACTTTTTATTGGATTCGTATATTTATACGATTCCTGCAGCAATTTTATTTTAAATTGTGTAGGAAATCTGCTGAATATTTTAAATTTAAAAAAGGAGGCTAATAATTTCTTTCGACCTGAATATCTATCTATATATAAAATTTCTTTTCTGTCATTTCATAAATAAAAAAAAGAAATGACTCACGCACTACCCGCTATCAACTCAAAAACACCTCACCTTTGGCCATTTGAAATTTTATTGAAATATCTCTAACGGTTAACTTACAGAATTATTTCCCAAAAATGCGTTGAGGTAAAATGTGTCAAAAGTGGCGTTTAATTGAATTTTGAAAATTAAAATTTCGTAACAAAATTGGATACCGAATGAAAGTAGACAATAAAAATCACTAAGCTAGGTTGTGTTGTTTTCTTGAAAGAGCTTTTAAAATTAAAATTTTCAAAAGGATGGGGGGTATATTGATTTTGTCATTCCGTGTGTAACATGTCGAAAGAATTATTTAAGACCCCATAAAGTATTTATTTTCTGGGTCCTGGTTCGATCTAGCTATGTCCGTCCGTCTGTCTGTCTGTTGAAAGTAGGATAAAAAAAATTATAATAAAACCATAAACTTTAGGTATTCAAAAGTACTTTTGTTCAAGTTTTAGTAAATTATATTTTTTCTAAATATTTTTATTATTTTTTTGAAAATTGTTCTAAAATATACGTATTTTAAATTTTCTCGGAATGCAACTTTGTTTCTGAAAATTTTCAGAAGTTACATATTATCTACTTTAGTACTGTGAAAAAAATCGTGCAAATATATAGCTCGATTTTATAATTAAATTTTTTTTTCTAAAAAACTCCAGTAGCTCTAATACCAAAAACAGCTTAAATACAGACTTTGTTTTATCAAACATTAGACAGTGATTTAAAGTCGATATCTTTATTGAATCCGATAAATAAACAATTTTGAATTGGAAAATTTGCAAAAATAAACAAATATACAGATGGGAGGACGGACATCAGAATTCTCTCAAGAAAAAAATTTTTAAATTTCAAAAACACATTTATTTACTTTTCGATCAATATAAAAAGGCAATGTAAATATAAAAAAATATTGTTATCACCTTTGCCTGAATTAAGTAACATTTTGACCAATTTAACTCCAACGTATAGACGGACATAACCATTCAGTCAAATAAAACCTTTACAATTCTAAATATGCATTTTTTTTTAATTACTAATAAATATAAAAACAAAACGTGATCGTTAAAATACTGATATTACCTTTCCCTGAATTAAGCATAATTTTCGACGCATTTAACTACAATGTATAGGAAGACGGACGGACATTACCATTCTGCCCAAAAAATCCCATAATCCTAAAAACGCATTTTTTACTTACTAATACAGTGGTTTCCAGGTTTAATGAATACTCAGTTTAACGAATTCGCGATTTAACGTACATAACATTTTTTTACATTACGCACAGTGGTTCCAAAACGTTTTTTTTTTTTTTTTTGGAAATAATTCAGTAACTAAAGAATCGTTAGAGGTATCTCAATAAAATTTCACACGGTCAGAGCTGAGGTGTTTTCGAGTTGATTTGGAGGAGGTTACTGAATTATTTAAAAAAAAAAGCGTTTTGGAACCACTCTGTTATGTTATATTACGAACAATCTATATATTTTAGTACTCAATATAAAGAATTTTTCCAAAGAATGTGATTTGAAATCTATAAAACTAAGAGAAGTAAATAAAACACATTTCTCATCATATTCAAAAAGTACTACCTTCCCCTTTTATGCAAAAGTAAGAAAATTTGAGGTTTTCGTTTGGACCATGCACAGAAAAAAATATTTCAAATTATTTTTTAATAAAATTATTAACTAACTTAATATTGGAATTTAATTATATTATTTATTAATTTAATTAATTTTCTAATTGGTTTAATTTTTTTTTAATAAATTGACAGCTATTAATAAAATATAAAGAAAAATGAAAAATTTGTCTATAAAAATTTACAATAAAAAATAAATTTAAGTAAATTTCCCACAATTTTCAGTTCATTATATCTGTTAAAAAAAGCAGTAATAACAAAATTGATTATTCTACACGCAGAGAAAAAACATGGTTACAGCATGATCACCACAACTATTCAATGATTATATAGCCGTTTTTCATTGACTTAAATATACTGTGTTCATGAATGCAAAGTTTATGATTCTGTTTAATCATTTAATGATTACCCATAATCAAAATTTTAATATGGTTCACTGAATTATAATATGTTTATATGAAATCATATTTATAAATAAATCCAATCATTTAGTGAATTCTACAACTATTTAGTTAATTACATAACCATTCATTTCATTTTACAAATTTAG
Organism: Protophormia terraenovae; assembly: GCA_951394005.1. Taxonomy (NCBI): domain Eukaryota; kingdom Metazoa; phylum Arthropoda; class Insecta; order Diptera; family Calliphoridae; genus Protophormia; species Protophormia terraenovae. Next base: position 31,806,983 of record OX596073.1, read on the forward strand.
TTAATTCTACAACCATTAAGTAAGCCATTAACTTTTAATGCCTTTTGAATATACATTTGTGTATCACTCCAGTAGTTATAATTCTCATTTAGTTTATATATGAACAAATATAAATCGACAAGTTTTGTTTTTATTCAGTATGATGAATGTACCACATATCGTGGTACAAATGAATATAAATATGAAAATATGGGAACATATATATGATAAAATGGGATTATATATATGATAAAATGGAATTATACTTATGATTTAATTAGTTCATATATATGATAGAATGGAATAATATATATGATAAAATGGAATTATATATATGATGAAATTAGCTTATATATATGATAACATGGAATTATTAAATGATAAAAACATAATGAAATTGAAAGCAATACTTAAGAAAAGGTTATAAAACTTACTAAAAGTTATTGATAAGGTTATGAACCTTACTAATAAATTATAAATTGGAATCATAATAATGATTATGTACAAATATACTTATTGTAACCTGGAATCATATATTACAATCATAGTATGATGCTCTTAGTTTATGGTCACAGGAACCATATTTTTTCTTTGCGTGTAGTTATTAATATTATCATTTTGGTGATTTGAGCAAAATTAATTAACATAAGCAATTTCGTAATTGAAGTCCATTCTTACTTTTTTCTGTGAATCTCTATATTTAAAGTCTCTAAATGTATTATGCTTTTATAGAGCAAAAAAAAAAAATAATAAAATGTTCCCTCTTGTAGCGATTGAAACTCATTTCGTGTACAATCTTTAAATAATATCTTTAAATACATTGTATTAAAGAATGTACAATTAATTTTCTTTGTTAATGATAGTAATTATATACAAAATGTTATATATAATTTTTTTCCGTAAATATTGTTTCAAACAAAATTCCAATGATTTTGACATGGTTTTTTAATTGTTTTTTTTTTTTTTTTTCTATGGCTTTAACATGCATGACATACATATAATCGTATATAACAAATGAAATACAAAAAAGAGTACTTAGACAAAAACAAACAGGTGAAATATTTCACTTAATACAATCCACTAACATTGGCTTGCCTAAAAATTTGTTGTTACGTTGACTAAACAAAAATGAAAATGTATAGTGAAGGTAAAAGTATTTAAAGAAATAAAAAAAAAACCTCATTAACGTCTTTTGGTAAAACAGGTATTAAGGTGTGATATGTTTTCTTTTTTTTGTGTGTAAATTAGAAAATCTTTTTTGCTTGTGTGGTAATTAAAGAAAATGACAATGTATATTTTGGATTTTCTAAGTTATATTTAGAATTAATTATTTTAAAGCTTTTCTGTTCTCTATCATTAATTACTAGGTTAAAACGAATTTTGAGAATTTTTGTTTGAGAATTATATTTTATTTGTAATAAATATTTGCCACATTAAACCAACCAATTTCACGCAAAGAAAAAATATGGTTCCTGTGACCATAAACTAAGAGCAACATACTATGATTGTAATATATGATTCCAGGTTACAATAAGAACATTTGTACGTAATCATTATTATGATTCCAATTTATAATTTATTAGTAAGGTTCATAACCTTATTAATAACTTTTAGCAAATTTTATAACCTTTTCTTAAGTATTGCTTTCAATTTCATCAAGTTTTTATCATTCAATAATTTCATGTTATCATATATATAAACTAATTTTATCATATATAAAATTCCATTTTATCATATATATTATTCCATTCTATCATATATATGAACTAATTCCATTATAAGTATAATTCCATTTTATCATATATATAATCCCATGTTATCATATATATAATTCCATTTTATCATATATATGAAGTAATTTCATCATATATATAATCCCATTTCATCATATATGTGATCCAATATTTTCATATTTATATTCATTTATACCACGATATGTGGTACATTCGTCATACTGAATAAAAACAAAACTTGTCAATTTATATTTGTTAATATATAAACTAAATGAGAATTATAACTACTGGACTGATACACAAAAATGTGTATTCAAAGGGCATTAAAAGTTAATGGCTTAATGGTTGTAGAATTAATCAAATTTGTAAAATGAAATGAATGGTTATGTAATTAACTAAATTGTTGTAGAATTCACTAAATGATTGGATTTATTCATAAATATGACTCCAAATACATATTTAAATACATATTATAATTCAGTGAACCATATTAAAATTTTGATTGTGGGTAATCATTAAATGATTAAACAGAATCATAAACGTTGCTATCATGAACACAGTATATTTAAATCAATGAAAAACGGCTATATAATCATTGAATAGTTGTTGTTGTTGGTTTTAATATCTTTAAAGCAAATTGTAAGTAATAAATAGTTTTTATAAATAATATATAAGAATAAAATGCAAACATGGAAAACTAAATAATTAATATAAATAAAATGGGGTTCAAAATAATTTGTTGTTGGTATGACTTGTAAGATATTTAAGGTGTGCACGTGTATGACTTAAACACACCCCACAATTATTTCAGTTTAATTTGTCAATCAAATCCAAGAAAAAAGACATTTAGGAAAAAAAGAAATAATATAGGAAAATAATATTAATTTAAATTAAATTATACCTCATTTAAAAGGGCAAGTCGTATACTTTTATTTAAGTTTTAGTATAAAACATAAGTAAAATAATAATTGTAGCTTAGTTTCTAAATCACATTAATATCTTTGAATAGAACATAAATGTTCTTTTTTATTTATTTACCCTAATCTAGTTTCAATAGTTTATTTCACTTTTTTGCTTTAAACTTAATTAAGATTTTCTTCTTAACTAATTTTGCTCTATCAACTGTATGTTTTGGTCATTGTTATCAGATTCAAATAGTTTAGTTTTCTTTCCTTATAACTAAAGTATAAAAATATATTCTTTCTTTTATAATTTATAGTTTTTAAAGATAAAATTTGTGTTACAGAGAATTGTCATTTGCATTTTTTTATTCTACAAATATAACCCATTAATATTTAAAGTTTATCTTACTTCATGTGGTTCTACTCTAAGAGCGTGTTGTAATTTTTTTTTTTTTTCAATTTCATTTATTTTTGTAAATACCCTACACTACATTTTTAGATTGTGGCCAAATTTTCTTTGTATTAACCGGCTGCTGGGATTTTTGTTACCAAAAAATCATGCTGCGTTAAGTTGTTCACTTTGGGGACAAAGTTTGCTCTAAAAATACAGGGGAAATATTAGCCTGCAGAGGTTTCATGTTAGTTTAGTTAAGGCATTAATTATAGACACTTGTAGTTTGACAATATAGTTTATTAGATTTCTCTTAGAGTTTAAGAATCGAAAATGTTGTTGCTTTTCACAAGCATTATTTTTTTGAATTAAAACGAAAACAGTTTTTTCATAGACCATTTAAAATGCCTCAACGCTTCTATGACATATTTATGGTATTTAGAATTTAAATTTCAACTTATTGACTTATAAGCATAAATTCTTAAAAAAGTAAGTATCACAAGCTTTCGTAAGCTGCGGAACTCTTTTCATTTTGAAGCAACAATTTTGAACTTTTTGAACATCAGGATCTTTTTTAGTATTTCTCAAATAATATTAATTAAAGGATTCTTTCCAAAGTTTGAACTATCAACGATCAGTGAAACAGAGGTATCCCCAGTAGGGATATAACCAAATTTTGGCCCTAGCACCACGCGATGGCGAATGTTGTGTTATTTACGAAAACAATTTTTTGGGGTCATTTTGGAATAAAAACCTCACTCACAAAAACGATTTTTTAAAATTTCCCCAAAAAAAAGTACATACATTTAAAATAAAAATTTTTAAATATTTTATTAATAAAGTAAAATAGTAAAGTGAAAAATGTTTTTTTTTAATTATTACAAGACATAAACTTCAAATTTAACGTGGACATTATAGATAAATGTTCTGTACTACTTTATTACCACGTTGTGTGCACATTCTACGTTGTTGCATTGGAATTATTGATTTCCAAACTTTACCGCGTTTTGTGGGTGAACTTTTTTGACAACCACGAAAAAGTAATACCATTTTTTTTAAATAATTTTCCCTGGCTTATGCTAGGGCCATTTTGATATTTGCAAAAAAAAAATGGAAAAAGTTATACCCCTAATCCCAAGTCTACAAGTATACCACTATACGATCGTGCTTTCTGAAGCTCCCATACGTAGTAGAAAATTCGGCTAACTTATAAATCTTTTCGTTCTACAAATCCTAACGAAGCCAGATTTTGAAATCTCTATCAGGGAGCAGAGATACGTGGATTTATATATGTATATGCAATTTTCTAGCCCTTTTCCCTTTTCAGAGATTTCCGAAGCTTCCCGACAAACTACAAATTCTAACAAAGACATATTTGAAAATTTCTATCACGGAGCTGAAATAAGTGCATTAATATATCATTTCCTAAGAATTGTTCTCTCTCCAGAGCTTTATGAAGTTCCCAGACGACGAAAAAAAATTTATTTACTTATAAAACAATTCATCCTATAACTTCTAATGGAGCCAGATTTTTCTATAAGGGACCGGAAACACGCGACTTTTTTATTTTATTTAAGTATTTTTTTAAGTCTTCATTTGATTTTAAGAAATTTTAATTTGCTATATTCATTGTTTACTCTCCAAATCCTATCAAAAAACTGATTTTGCATTTCGGACAGGGAATTAACGAATTTAATACTTTAATAAATATTATACCATCAGACTCTAGCGGCTTCAAATCATTAACTTCGATTAGGAGGTGTCTAAATGTTCTTCGTATATTATTTTTAAGATTTTCTGATGTTATTGATTTCCCGGCATAGCCAGGCACTTAAAATAGCACTTAATATCAGACTCCTTATTATGACCCGTAATACCATTCTCTGATATTTACTTTTTAAAAATAACTTCAATCAAATGTTGGCCACGGCTACGTTGTATATGATCCATTCGGAAGACCCCGGGCGTTTGTACCGCCCGGGGTCTGGAAAGTGCTGGAAAGTGCTGGAAAAGTAATTCAGACTCAATCAACCACTAAAACAGCTTCCAACGTACATTTCTCCAAACTGCAGTTGGTGGAAAACTTGTGGACGAGATCATGGAGCAAGATCAAAGCTCTCTTAAATGGGCAGAAACCCACATCGAAGTTTTAAAAAGTTCTCTTACTCCTAATGTGAAGATGTGGGCTGGTAACAAGGCAACAACAAGCACATAGCCTGTGCATATAGAGTCCCTCTGTGAAAATTGGACGGGTGCGCGATTTGAAGCAATAAATCTTACCGATGTATTCACACAAGACTGTAGAGTAGTTAAGGTAACTGATGCTGCAGAGGTTCCAGGAAGGCCACTGTTATTATCAACAGCGACTCATTTTCCCCACTTTGGGACATATAGGTAACGGTGTCCTATGGTTTTGGAACCATCTTCCTCTTTGTAGACAGATGAGCTTGGAAGATGAACCTACATATCGTCATCGAAAAAGCAAAACAACGTAACATCACTTTTCATAACTTTACAAAAGGCACGAAAAACTCTAAAATCTAAACAAATTGTCCTACAAACTAGATTTTTGGATTATTACATCCCTAAATGTTGCCTAATATATTGGTGATGAATATTTTTAATTTTATTAAATATTTTTTAAGTTATGTGGTTTACGTTTTTCAAGATTTCAAATTTCTGAAGCCAAAAAAAAAAAAATGGAAAAATGAACTATATTTCATCATTTCGGTGTATTTTCGGTGACGAAATTCATTTTCCAGCGAAGACGCCCAAACGGTCACAGATTTTGTGGGCGACTTCTTTGGCTAGATGGAATTTGCAGACGATAACGACATCTTTCTGGGATTGGACGATGATGTAGAGGCTGCCTTTCTCCTACGTTTAGCCTCAGGTACGGACGACTTAATATGCATCCAAGAATTATGGTTGTATTAAGACTAGGTTAGCGGTTTACACAAGGACGGCTAGATCATGTATTATGGTCAAAAACAACTTCAAAGCAATTATCCTATATGATTTTAGCAAAAGGGACACTTGCACTATCGTCATCGAGAACAAAAGGCGAATAGGAGGTTCATAAGTTGTTATATTGCACATGATCATGGAGATGATCCACTTAATAAATTTTTTACCTCTGCCCCCTAGTAAAATTCAACGAAGAAAATGTCTTTAGAACATTTTAACCCATTAAACCCAAGTTTCAATAGGCTTTCATTTCTTAAAAACAGACTAGAAATTACCTCTTATGAAGAGAGAAAAATAAATTTTAAATTCTAATGAAATATTCCGTGCTAAATGCTCTAAATATTTATGTGAAAATAATTGAGCTTTGAAAAATATTTTTATACTCACCATCAAAAAGATGGGGGGTATATTCACGCAGAGAAAAAACATGGTTACAGCATGATCACCACAACTATTCAATGATTATATAGCCGTTTTATGATTCTGTTTAATCATTTAATGATTACCCACAATCAAAATTTTAATATGGTTCACTGAATTATAATATGTATTTAAATATGTTTATATGAAATCATATTTATGAATAAATACAATCATTAAGTCAATTCTACAATTATTTAGTTAATTCTACAATCATTAAGTTAATTTTGCAAATTTAGTTAATTCTACAACCATTTAGCCAATATTTTTATTTGATTTTAAATCATATTTTGTTTTGCGCAACTGTTGAATGTTTGTATTTGAAAATGTTTATGTTTTTCTCAAATATAAAATATTTGCTTTGGACTATAATTTGATTTCACACAACTATTGTATTTTTATCGTTAATCATATTTATTTTCTACATAACTATTGAATACACATTTTTGTGTATAAGTTCAGTAGTTTGTTAGAAGGCAAACGATATAGCTGTGTGTTTTTGGAAAATTTGTCAATTTATTTGTGTTCTAAGTTTAAAAAATGACAAAATAAAAAAATAAATGAAAAATATGTCTTTTTCTGAGATATGCAGGAATGGTTATCCATATTGGAATGTATGAAGATGACGTTCCATTATTTGGTCGTATAAATATTGCTCTAATGAATCTTACTATATTTGCGGTCAAAGGCTTTTAAACCATGGATTTAACTCACATTTTCAAGCTTTTCAGGTAGATTATGAGGATTATTATTTTTCAATATCTGTTAAATCATTAGAATAGAATTTTATTTAATTTTAATTACATTGCATTACCAAAGAAAACATAAAACTGTTGAATTAAATTCTTATGTAAATATTATAAAATATAATATGTAAATAATATTTAAACAATAGTATGTTGCTCTTAGTTTATGGTCACCCGAACCATATTTTTTCTTTGCGTGTTGATTTTGTCATTCCGTGTATAACATGTCGAAAAAATCATTTAAGACCCCACAAAGTATATATATTTTTTTTATCAGTAATTTTATTTATTGAATCTTCACAAAAGTTAAGTGAACTAACAATAATTAATCAAATTTTAAATCTAAATCTTAATATCTATTTAGTCCAACCAATATCGGACTAAAAGCGATTTTAATGCATATGGTTTAACTTCAGCTCAGTTCTGCGGTGTTTCTTCTTCTCAATCGGATGTGTCCATTACTTCTTAGTATATTTCGTGCTAGTGAGTTAGGGTGTATTTCCAATCCCTTCAAGTATGCTCCTGCGTGTTCCTTTATTACATCTCTTACCAAAGGAACGTTTAGATCCTTAAGTATGTTAGTATTTCTTACATACCAAAGGGCTGAGGTTATAGTTCGCAATATTTTGTTTTGGCGTCTCTGTATTTTCTCAACATTTGATGCTGAGGCCGTACCCCATAACTGGATCCCATAAGTCCATATTGGCTTTAAAACTGAGTTATAGAGGAGTAGTTTACAATCTAGACTAAGCATAGAATTTCTGCCAATTAGCCAATTTATTTGGAGTGCTTTCAATTTCATTTGGGTCAACTTTGCATCAATATGAAATTTCCAAGTAAGGCGTCGGTCGAGATGTATTCCGAGGTTCGATTCTGAGTCGATCTAGCTATGTCCGTCTGTCTGTCCGTTGAAAGCAGGATAGGGCTCGAAGAGGACAACGTAGGGGGACAAAATTTGGCTCAAATATTTAGCTTATACAAGGTTTGTTTGGTATTGTAAATGGGCAAAATCGGTTAATAAATAAAAAAAGTTATGGGCTAAAAACTAGAAACACAGGGTGTCCGTTGTAGCTTAATTTCATACTTTTCTGCTGATATCTCTTAAACAAAAGCATGTACGATAACGAAATTTTGTACGGATAATTCAAGGACCAATGTAAACACGGAAAATGGTCGTGGTCCGCCCACTTTACCGCCCATCTCCCATATAACGAAAAATTTGAAAAAATTTATGGTGGGTATATGGATTCGGCCGAGCCGAATATAACATTAGCGCTTGTTTATGTTATTTTTTATTTTTTTTTTTTTTTTCAACTTATCGGAAACTACTTTGGTGTAAAAAAAAGAAAAATCTATAAGGTCATAAAATACAAACTTTTCCAACCAGCGAAAAATCTTTATTATACTTATTAAATGCTATCAATTGTATCAATACTGTTTCATACTATTGGTAGTGACATTTTTTATTTTTTTTTATTTTTTTATTATTATTTTTTTTTTTTTGAGTAATTTATGAAGAGATACCTTATCATATAAAACTATTGGATGTAACTTCAGAATACAAGTATAATCCTAAGGATAGCAAAAATGCAATCGCCTAAAAATTTAACAAATCAAATTTAAGACAACTTTAAAGAACATCTCATGTAGTTCTCAAATAACCTCAAAGCATCAAACTGCAGTGCATATTGATTTTCTAGTAATTTATAAAATATTGACAATCCATAAATATTTGACTACACAATTATTACTTCAGCTATAACTACATATCATAGCACTTAAAATTACCGTTTTTGGTCAGTCAACAAAATTTCATAAGTATGCACACAACTAATAATATTTTATAAAGAAAATCTCTTGCTGAGTTATGCGATTGCGTGTAAATTGATACGGAAGAAATTTATATCTCTTTTATACAAATTATAAGATTTTTATTATTATTTTTTCTTTTTTTCTTCACAAAATTTATTTATTTATTATTTACGTGTTTAATTAAAAAAATATTTTTTGCATAATCTTTAGATAAAGTTCGTTTGCATTTAAAGTTTTTTCTCTTTATTTTTTTTTAGCTTTATCGGCTATTTGTGTTTTTGTTTTATTTAATACAGACTCATTATTAATTTTGGAAAAAGAAATCATCATAAATTTCTTGGATTTAAAATGTTATTTGATGTCTGTTTGCTTTTTTGAATTTTTATTATATCATGCATAAAAAATTAGTTGAAAGATATTATAAACCATAAAATATATAAAAATATTAGAGATAATAATTTTGTTTTGGGGAAATTTAACTAAAAGACATTTAAAATATTTGAAATTTAATCAGTTGTTAAGACAAATGCTATTAACTAAAATAAAACAAACTGACTAATTTATTATAGATGAAGCATAGATGGGTGTATGTATAACATGTACAATGTAGGTGGGGCACATCAGATATTTTTGTCTAGGATTTTAACAAGTAGTTTGGTGGCCTAATATTATTAAATAATTTATAGTTTATTTAAATATTTTAAAATAATTTCATCAGATAACGTAAAATTATTTATATGTATTTAGCTAAATTGAAAGAAAAATCGGACCTACGTTTTTAAGAAAATTATTAAAATTTAAAAGGTTGGCATAACCAGCAAAGAAAGTTAGCTTAACAGTTAAGATAAAAAATGCCTAGTGGCTTATTTATAACATAGTTAAAATCATTGTAATGTATTACGTACTAAAATACTATTAAGAAAATTAAAAAAAAGAAAAAATAGTACAAAGTAAAACTATATATTTTTAGCTAAAATATAAAAATGGGAAAATAACCAGCCCAAACTGACTCATGCCGATACCATCAAAATTAATAACAAGCAGTCATGGTATCTATGAAGCCATTTACAAAAACTAAAATAAAAAAAAGCTTTTCAAGTTTTCTTCTTCTTTCCTTAAGGAAACTAAGATAGTAACCATGATGTTCGACGATGAAGATTATAAAAATAAAATACCAAAAGTTTAAAATACCATAGAAAAAAAAGTAAAAGACAAGCCTGCAAACTTTGTAAAAAACTTTTAAACATGAAATTATTACAATAAGGTCATACAAAAGGTTTCCAAGGGAGTCTTTGGCAATGTTTGCAATGAAATTAAAATGAATTTTTAACACAATGATATAAACAATTGTTAAAGACATACATTTTTGCCAACTTAAAAGTTTTTTTTTTTTTTTTTTCATTCATTGCAGCTTCTTTCTTCTATCTTGTAAATTAAAACTGATAAAGCCAAACCAATCGATTGTATTTTGTGAAAAATAGCTGTAAATTAAGTTGCTGTAGGAAAGCAAAGAAAACTATAACTAAAATTATTTACTTTCTGTAACTAATTGTAAAGGAAGGAAAAATGAGGGGCAAAAAAGGAAACAAAAAACTTATTGCTATTAAAAAACAACGACAATAAATTTTGCTATTGTAGATGGCAAATAATAGAAAGAAATTAAGTTGAAAATGTTGAAAAATTCCCTGTTTTCAGTTTTTTTAGAAAAAATTTCTCACTATTTTTTCCTTCCTTAAAATCGATATTTTTTAACAAAAACTACAAATTTTTATTAAAAAAATTCATTAAAATTTACATAAGTGTAGTTTTTGTTTATAATTCAATAATAAGAATACAAAAAAATATTTTAAACAAAGAATGAGAACACTCACGCAAAGAAAAAATATGGTTCGGGTGACCATAAACTAAGAGCAACATACTATGATTGTAATATATGATCCCAGGTTACAATAAGTATATTTGTACGTAATAATTTTTCTGATTCCATTTAATCACTTTCTCATTATTAAATGATTCGGTTTAATCATATTTATAACTTTTTTTTACAATATTTCTTTCGATTTCACAATTTTTTTATCATTTAATAATCCCATTTAATCATATATATAAACCAATTTTATCATTTAATATTCCCATTTTACCATATATATAAAGGAATTTAATCATTTAATATTCCCATTTTACCATATATATAAACGAATTTAATCATTTAATAATCCCATTTTATCATGTATATAATCCCCTTTTATCATATATATAATCCCATTTTATCATATTTATAATCCCATTTTATCATATATATAATCCCAATTTATCATATATATAATCCTATTTTATCATATATATAATCCTATTTTATCATATATATAATCCCATTTTATTATATATATAATGCCCGAGTTTACAATACTGAATATATTTAAAATAAAGCACATTTATCAGAAATTAAAATCAAATAAAAATATTGGCTAAATGGTTGTAGAATTAACTAAATTTGCAAAATTAACTTAATGATTGTAGAATTAACTAAATAATAGTAGAATTGACTAAATGATTGTATTTATTCATAAATATGATTTCATATAAACATATTTAAATACATATTATAATTCAGTGAACCATATTAAAATTTTGATTGTGGGTATTCATATTGTGTGCTATCATGAACACAGTATATTTAAATCAACGAGAAAACGGCTATATAATCATTGAATAGTTGTGGTGATCATGCTGTAACCATGTTTTTTCTCTGCGTGCTGAAAATATCCATTCGGTAATTTAAGATTTATATTTTTAAATGAGTGTATATAATAATATTGCCTCTTTTGCTTATTTATTTCATTAAATAAAATTTATTAAATAAAAATTCCCTTTATTTTGAAAAAAATTAAAATTCCTTCTCTTTTTCCCTTCGGCTAAAATTTGCTTTAAAAAATCCCTCAAAAAGGGAAAATTCCCTTCATCTGACATCACTGGTACAATGAGTAATTTTAATAAATGCTTTAAAGGGATTCTTAGCAAAAGTTCCAAGTTCATTGATTTTGATGTGTCTTTTTATTAAGCAGAAATATTACCTAATTACTATTTCTCCTCACCACTCATTTTTCAATGGTTTTATGAGAGAAAATAGAGAAATTCTTGATTTTTACAACTTTGAAGACTTCTAGGGACTATGAAACATGAGCGACTAAAATCTTCTACATATCACCTGGAAAATTTTATAACCTAAATCCTCCACATCGAACCATATTTTCTTTGATCCTCAATTGGTTAAAAATGTGACGTGATGGAGAAAAACTAAAATGTTCCTGGTGATGGGATGACTATATCTGCAACATGATAGTCATGATACTTTTTTAGTATTGACCTGTGTTATTGTAAATCTTCAGGACTAGCAATATAGCCTTCTGCTAATATAACTTTGAATTATATTAGATATTATGGAATAAAATTGGGAACTCGATTATATGCTGGACATAACCAATACGTATTTGTAGCAGGAATATTAGATCAAAGGTAGTCAGCCGTTGTCGCAGAGATCTACAAGTTCTCAACGAACAACACTTTTTAAAACTGTGCAGGGTACCGGGTCACAATAATATTCAAGGTAATGAAATAGCTGATGAACTAGCACGAACAGGAGCAGATATGGAATCGACTAACGCATGTGAAGACATTCATCCTGGACTAGATTATATATATCGAAAAATAAGAGATAAATTCAAAGTGAAAGCCGATGCACTCTGGGATAACTCATCGAGATATAAGCAGACAAAGGCGTTATGGAAACCAAGGGATAACAATACATTGGGAAAAGTTCTAGATATGGAAAAGAATGAACTGAGAATGTATGTAGGTATTATTACGGGTCATAACGACTTAAAATATTTTCTTAAGAAAATTGGTTTATGCTATAATAACAACTGCAGATGGTGCAGCGAGGAGGAAGAGGATACATTTCATTTCCTCTGCGAGTGCGCTGCACTATCGCGTTATAGATTTAAATGTTTTGATTCCTTTTTTTTCAGAACCTGGAAGATTTAAGAGGGATCAGTCCATTAAAGATTTTGAAATTTATTAAGGCAACAAAGATGCATATAACAAGTAATAATGGAGGTCCAGCAACAAGACAATCGAGACCCCGAATGGATTGACAAGGCATCAAAAGATTGACTGTAAAGATAAGCAACAGTGGAGCTAAAGGAACTTTGTATACTTATACATATATATACATATATATATATATATTTTTTTTTATATATATATTTTATTTCATTTATTTATTTTTTTTTTTTTTTTCTTATTTTGTTATTTCTCTTTTCTTTCTTTTTTTTTTTGAGGATTCACTATGGATCAGTATAATTGGTCTTGTGAATACACACAGTTCTGTGTGATCCTCTTTCAACCTAACCTAACCTAACCTAACCTAACCAATACGTCCAAAGTAGTCTCATTCTGACAGTGTGGCTAGTTTAGCATTTTCAGTGCTTGATTTAGCATTAAAATTTAAAATAAATTGAAAATTTATAAAAAATAAGCTACATATATGTTTTTTAGCACATTTTTACAATATTTTTTTTAATTTAATAATTAAAAAGAAATTCATAATAAATTTAATGGTTTTAGTTGGAAGTTTTAAATAAAAGCCCTGTTTATACCCTACACCACCATATGTAGTTGGGTTATTATTCGTTTGAGCTAATGTTTGTAATGCACGGAAAAAAAACTTCGGAACAGCAATAAAAAATTTGAAATCTCCTAAACAAAAAAAAAAAAAGAGTTATTGTACTATTTCTTCTATTACTTCTTCTTTAACTTATTACAAGACTTAAAAGTCCAACCCAAAAGTATTAAAAAAAAACATCCAACTTCTGTTGCAAATGACTTTCAGTCAATACACAATGTGACTTGTTGTAATAATCGTAAAGTACATACAAGAGCCATCAATATAATTTTTTCTATACATTTAAAACGATTTTCTTTTAAATTTATGAAATAAATAACGAAATGGTAAGAAAAAAACAAGGGGCGTTTTTAGTCATTGACATCAAAAGAACTTAAAGATATTATTTTTGTTTTTTTTATTTCAGTTTCTCTTTTTTTGTAATTTTGACTTAATTTATCTTTTTTAACATCCGTTCACATCGACATCGACATTTTCCAAAAAACGTTTGTTATTATGTATATAATAATGCTGCATCATGCTGCTGCATAAGAAGCCAAGAGATTTAAGTTCTTTTCTTATTTTTTTTTAGAAAGATATGCTGAGCTAAGTTGTTTTGCCAAATTCCATTTGGCTATTTGTACAAGAAATTTTTCTTTGTAAAAAGGTAAGAAACACAAAAACAAAAATATATTAAAACGAAATTTTATCAACGAAAAGGGATGTAAAAAAATGTTTACTTTTCTACAGGACAGAAAACACAAATCATTTGTTGTAAAATGAAATAAATGTGCCAAATAATATGTGTATATTTTGTCACTTAGGACACAGGAAAAGGAAATGATGCTAAAATATTTAATGATTATAAAATGTAAACATAAACATTTAAAAAGAACGAATAGAAGCCAAATGAGAAGGGTCAAGAATTGATATATGAAACCGAAATATTAAAAATACTTTATACATTTCATATTATATTATATAAACCTTAATATTTCTTCCATTTACACCTTAATTTTTCTCTAATCCTATTTAAACTAAGAAAGGTATTGTTACAACCTCCTTAATTTCCAAGAAGCTTTTATTGTTTTCCAACTGATTACATACAAAATCTCTTAAGTCTCCATCTAATAGCTTTTTTTTATGAAAAATACTCGTGTTTAACCCACATGATTGCGCTGACTGCAATAGAAAAAAATCTAATAAATAAATATAATAATAACAAAATTTCACACACAGTAAAATATAACAAAAAAAAATTAGAAAACATCATTTTTATCTCATAAAGTTTTATTTCAAAGATTTAAAATTGTATGTTTTGGAGGATTTTTCTTTAATATATTCTTCTTTCTTTTTACTACTTAGCTGATATTTTTATTGCTGAGTGGGCGCTACTGTGGCTCATTTCCTTTGCGCTTCCAGCAGCGACATGACAAAAAACTAAACAACTTTGAAAAAAAAAAAACATAAAATAAAATAAAACTGCCACAAATCATAACGTCATTGCAATATTAAAATATTTCTACAGAACTTTTTTCGGGGGTAGTGTTTTTACGATATTTTGGTTACAAACATTTTTTTTATAACCCTGCCATCACATACATTATTTCAAATGTGTTTTTTTTATTTTTTGTTCATGTTGTTTTTTTTTGCAGATAAAATATTTGTTTGTTTGACTTAAATATTTGTAGAAAAAATGTAGAGAAAAAAATAAGTATAAATTATAACTGAAAAAGCAAATAAAATGTTTTTTTAACAAAAAAAAAAAAAAGTAAACTCGCATAGAGACATGCACATGGACATCGTTCTGCGCTAATACTTAAACGGGCGTACACAAAACGAGTCACAAATTTTACTGTATGTATGAAAATTTATTAAGTTTGATGACCAAAAAAACAATGTAAGTGATGAAATATTTAGTTTAGTTAAGATCGTTGATAGAAAATTTCTTAACCATCCTTGAATGACTTTAAAACCATAATATTTTCCATTCCTTTCCTTCATACTTTTAATTTTGTTCCTTTTTGCAATTTTTAACATTTTTCTTTCTGATCTATACTTCATTGCCTTTCTTTCCTTTTCTATACATCTTTCTTTTACATTATTTTCCCTCCTCCTGGGTACCTCCCGCTCTTTTTTCCTTTATTATTTTCCTTTTCTTGTTTCTATTCTTTCTTTTCTTTTCATTTATTCTACTTACTCTACTACTTATAAATCATTTGTTTCATTAGTTTTCTTCCGATCCTTTATTGTTTTCCTATCAGTTCCTTTTATTTCTCCACACGCAGAGAAAAAAAATGGTTGCGAGAACCATAATCAAAGAGCAACATATTCCCAGCAAAAAAAGAACTGAAAAAGTCATGATTTTAACATTGGAAGGAAGTATTTAGTGGAGAAAAAGAGCTGCAGAAGTTATTTTTTTAACCCATGGTTGTCATTGGTAGGATGTTCTTCTTTTATACTTCCTGTTCATTTCTTTTGAAGTACTTCCCTTAAAATTATGTTTATAAATTTTTTTAATAAAAATTCCGCTTTAGCCTTAAAGATAATAAAAATGCTTTAAAATTTTTAAAATTTTAATTTTGTTAGAAATTATTACTATTTTTTTCCGCTAAAAAATCATTTATTTTCACTTTTTTGGAAGTAATTATTAAGAACTTCCAAAAAAGTTTAAAATATGCACTTTGTTCCTCTTTTGAAGTTGTGAAAATTTTATTTTTTTAGAAGAACTTCATCGTTTTTTGCTGGGTTATGATGGCTCTATTAGGTCATAAACAATAATAAATGTGATAATTATAATAATAAAAAAATTTAACTATTTCATATTATGATCCGAGTTTTTGCAGTTTGTATTTAAATATTTTATAATGTTATGCATCAGTTTCATAAAATTATACTCAGATTTTTCCGTTTATGATCCGATTTTATCATATTATGATTCGGTTTCATCATATTATTTATCACAAAAAATTTTATAACATCTTCAAAATTACTTATAACATGCTTCATATTAATCTTATTATGATCAATTAATATTTGTTCAATTCTATTTATTTTTATCATATTTTCTGCAAGATTTTACTAGAATAATAATATTAATATGGTTTAAAAAGAAAATATTGTTTAAGAACAAGGAAAAACATTTATTATATCTTATAGTTTTAGAAATAATGATACTTTCTAATATTAAAAATATTTTGTTTCTGGTAAAAATGTTCCAAAAACCTAAAATTTTTGTAATCAACTATGTTAAAAATTCTAAACATAAAAATGCTAAACATTAAATGATAAAACTAAAACAAAAACATTGTTCTCATGAACACAGTATTATTAAATTTAATGAAAATGAGAACATAATATTGTTTTAGTGACAATTTCGTAACCATGTTTTTTCTCTGAGTGCAGCATAATTTTCCTTCTTTACTTTCATTACTTTCATCTGTTTGTATTCCCCTTCTGCTCTTTTCGTGCACCCCGTTCCTTTTTTATCCTTCTTTGCATTAATATATTTCCTTCGTCTTCCTCATTTCATTATTTTCATTTCTATCAGTTTCTTTTATTACTTCCATTTCTATTTCCCTTCCTCATTCCATATATTAATTCTACATGGACTTCCATTCCTCCTAGCCATGCCTTAACAGTTTGGAATTCGGTGAGGCCTATGCAGCGCTTGTTGGAAATAGACTTCACCTTCGGATTCAGTGTATTTACCACGGGTACCACTGAATTTCAAGTTATATTTGCCTGTAACTTCTTTCAATTTAGTTGGCAGCCAGTTTAGGGAGCTTGTGGTGCCCAAGTGGTTGGGCCGGAAGCTTAAGAAGCCCCAACGATCGTCATAGCTGAAGAGAATTCATTTTGATTTTAAATTTAATTGAGGGTGGTCACCAAACGTTGGTATACTTCACTTAACTCACACACCATTTGCATGGAATTGTTTTGCATGAAAGTAATCATTGATCATTTGTTCTTTTCCATATCAGTCCACATTTATTTTTAGAAATAAATAATAAAAAAGAAAAAAATTTACATAGACGTATCAGAGGATTTTATAGTTTGGGAACATTTTAAGTTTGGAAGGAGGATTTTACATAAATTTCAGGAGCGAAGCTATGGTGGCTCAAAATATGGTACTAATGACATAGAAAGTGTTTAGCCATTAGCGAATTTTTGTTCCTTTACCGATTGTATAATTTATCTTATATATTTTTCGAGTTATATGCATTTAAAAATTCAGAAATCTCAATTTTGCAAGATATTGGTTAAGTTTTAAATCGATTCCGGACGGACATTACCATTCTGCCAAAATAAATCCTATAATTCTAAAAATGCATTTGTTTACTTACTAATAGATAGAAAAATAAAATTTGATCACTAAAGGTTTTTGGCTTTCTGAATACAAGTATTTCTTCGTCTATACTTCATTTATCTAATGACATAAAGAAATTATGCTTGCCGTTTTCTTTTCGTTCAAAGAAGTTAAAGATATATATCAACATAAACTTATTATATTTTCAATGAAGGTGAAGTCCAATCGAAATCTCCTCAAAGTAGCAATATTCGAATAACGCGTTTCATTAAAAACTAAATTAATCATATAATCTCAATGCAAAGACCTTCGTTTATATCTACTAAAATTCGAAACTGTGATTCTTTTGCCAACCCAAACATTTTATGAAGCTTCATGGATTTGTTTTTAAGGTGCCAAATAGTCGCTTTCTATCATACAAAATTTTCACTCACTTCATACGTCTTTGTTTAAATATTTGCCATGGTGCGGCATTTATATTTGTATTTTTTCTGCCTTGTTTCACTTTGTGAATTTGTTAGAGACACTTCCGTTTTGAATTAAAAATTTTTATTGTCATTGCAGTTGTTGTCAAAAAAAATGTCTACTACTTGTTCCTCCTAATATTATCATTTCGCTTTTGGTTGACTATCTAAGGGGTGTCATGCTGCTGCTTTTGCCTCTCGTTGTCAGCGTTTTAGAAGGAAAAGTAAATAGCTGCCAACTAATGTTTAAAATATTTTTATTTACTTTAAGAAAATATATATAAAGTAAATAAATTTTGTTATTTTAATTAAAATATTTACATATAAGACAATTTTAAAGTACATTGTGAGTAATGGCTTTTGAATATAATGGCAAATTCATTATAAATAATTCTAAAATATTTGTATAACCCACATACTTTGTATGCCATTTAAAAAATAATTTAAACATTAGCTGTACTTAATGAGAATAAATGTATATTTTAGAAATAGGTTATTCCAAAAAGTATGGAAATTCAAACTATCGTCAAGAATAGATAAGAACTTTAACGTTATTGAAATTCGAAAAGTGGAGATTTTTATATAGGACGATAGAAATCCTCTGACACAGAACTTTAAATATTTATGAAGTCAGGCTGACTAATAAATTCCAAACTTCTGCCAAAAACTTAAGTCTAGGCTTAACCTTGCAACGGCTTACTTTTCCACAATTTTTTCCAAGAAACATTGTTTGCAGATAAATTAAATATCGAAATACATAGATACATTTAATTTACTTACCCAGCAAAAAAAGAACTGAAAAAGTCATGATTTTAACATTGTGTTGTCATTGGAAGGAAGTACTTAGTGGTGAAAAAGAGCTGCAGAAGTTCTTTTTTTAACCCATGGTTGTCATTGGTAGGATGTTCTTCTTTTATACTTCTTGTTCATTTCTTTTGAAGTACTTCCCTTAAAACTATGTTTATAATTTTTTTAAACAAAAATTCCGCTTTAGCCTTATTAAAAGACAATAAAAATGCTTTAAAATTTGTAAAATTTTAGTTTTGTTATAAATTATTACCATTTTTTCCCACTAAAAATTCATTTATTTTCACTTTTTTGGAAGTAATTATTAAGAACTTCCAAAAAAGTTTTAAATATACACTTTGTTCAACTTTTGAAGTTGTGAAAATGTTCTTTTTTTGGAAGAACTTCATCGTTTTTTGCTGGGTTATTCCATAACAACTGGAAGCTTTTGAATCAGAATTAGGAAAAATAATAACTCTACCCTCCACAACCTAAAAACGAGAGAAAAAGATATAGTCGGTCAAGCCCGACCATATGATACCCTACACCATTGTGTAAATTACAATTCGGGGAGGGGTCTTTTATTAGACTTGGAGTCAAATGTGGACCGATACTCATAAGTGTAATATAAAACATACGAATATAGAATATTACATTGATGCTGACATTTATATGAATTTATTCACTTTTGGGTGATTCCCGAAAGAGGGCCTTATATGGGAGCTGTGGTAAATTATCTTTGTAAAACTTGGCACTATCATTTATGTTCATATAAAACTTATTTGTGTCGAATATTAACTTGATACTTACATTTTAATGGGATTTATGCCGGTTAAAGTGATTTTCTGAAAAGGGGTTTATATGGGAGCTATGGTTAATTATGGACCGATCTTTTTAAAAATTGGCACACTTTAGACTTATATGGAACTTATATGTACCAAATTTCATTAAAATATCGCAATATTTAAGTTTTATGATCGTTAAACCCTTTTCCGGGAGGACATTTGTATGGGGGCTAGGTGAAATAATGGACCGATCATAACCAATTTCGGCTTCGTCCCTGGACTATAAGAAATCTGTGTACCAAATTTCATTAATTTTGGTTCAAAATTGCGACCTGTAGTTTGATAACAAGGTTTACATGGACGGACAGACGGATAGACGGACGGACGGACGGACATCGCTAAATCAACTCAGAAAGTGATTTTAAGCCGATTGGTATAAATTAAGCTGGGTCTTAGACCAATATTTTTGGGTGTTACAAACATCAGCACAAACGCATAATACACTCCCCACCTATGGTGGTGTAGGGTATAACAAGCTACAATCATTTTCTACCAGTAATTAAATAAAATTAATAAAAATAAATTTCAAAAAACATAAATAAAAAATTTTCAAGTTGCCTCCTGTGAGGATTGAACTCACGACCCCTGGTTTACAAGACCAGTGCTCTGCCACTGAGCTAAAGAGGCTTATACCCTTCCAACGTCAAATACTAAATATAAAATAGAACAAAATAAAAGAAAATATGCCAGAACTAAAGTAAAAGTAAATATAAAGCGCTAACTAACCAACAACAAATAAACACAATTTATGGTATAATGTTTTCCCAAACACTCAATGTTAAAAACATTCATTCAGCCAACAACATATTTAACTACAGACAGCCAAACAGACAGACGTTTCGTTAGAACATATTAACAAAACAACTAAATGAAATTTGATAAGAACAAGTTAAAAGCAAAAAAAAAAAAAAAAAAAACATTCTTAAACAAGAAAAATCATTTAGACCCTAAAATAAAACAAGCGGTTCATAAGGTTCAAATATATCGACAATGTCGTGCGATAATAACATTCTAGTAGATAGTAATGTAGAGACAGCTAAGTTCAATCAAATTTCACATAATGTATTTTTGTATGTAGAAATGGTACACAAAAGTATTAAATTGCTCTGTATTGAAGAATTTAAACTGTAGAATTAAAAACTCATTAGAACTTGAATATCTCTTTAAGAGACTGTATTTAAATTAGATACCAATATAAATTTTACCAATAAGCTTAAGGTGGTATATATCGAATTTTAAATATCCTTTATTTTTGTTAACCATTACGAAGATTTTTCGAATAAAAACATTTAGCAGTTGTGGAGGGTTTACTAGGGGATAGTAGTTCAGATTTCTTCAGTTTTTTTTTTTTTTAAATCTCTTTTGTTAACCCTTTAGAGTGGAGTATTGCATATATGAATGAATCATTTTTTTCTGTTATAACATTTCAATATTAACAGATCCTAAAATATTGAAGACAAAACGCTTTTTTATACCCATCATCAAAAAGATGGGGGGTATATTGATTTTGTCACTCCGTAACATATCGAAAAAATCATTTAAGATCCCATAAAGTATATATTTTCTGAGCCCTGGTTAGGTTCTGAGTCGATCTAGCTATGTCCGTCCGTCTGTCTGTCTGTTGAAAGCAGGATAGGTCTCGAACGGGACAACCAAGGGAAATGAAATTTGGCTCAAATATTTATCTTATATAAGGTTTGTTTGGTATTCAAAATGAGTTAAATCGGTTAATAAACATACTCGAAACACAGGGTATCCGTTGTAGCTTAATTTCATACTTTTCTGTTGATATCTCTTAAAAAAAAGCATGTACGATAACGAAATTTTGTGCAGGTAGTTCAAGAGTCGATATAATCTTGGAAATCAGAAATGGGCGTGGTCCGCCCACTTTACCGCCCACCTCTCATATAATGTAAAATTTTAAAAAGTTGATGGTGGGTTTATAGATTCGGCCGAGCCGAATATAACATTCGCGCTTGTTTTTTTTTTTAATTCTCAAATCAGTACTTTGCGCACAAGCTTTATATGGACAGCCAACCAACCAGCCAGCCGACCAGACGGAAGGACATGGTTAAATCGACTAAGAAAGTAGTTCTGAGTCGAACAGTGTACTTTAATATTTTTTTTACACATAAAACCCCCACCACCTATGATGGAATAGGGCATAGTTTCTCAAATCGGGGTCCGTAGCAACTTTTAAGTGGGTCCGCGAAGAGGTCTAAAATATATTATAAATTTGTTTGCTTTTTTTTCAGAATATAGGGAATAGCAGCGGTCAAAGAACCAATTGAGGTATTAAAATATCAAATAAAGTCACTAATTTCTTGTGTATATTGTCTAGCACTCGTGAGTGTTTCACGAATAATAGGAGTCTGAAAAGTTTGTCGCATGCGGTTTAAACAATTTAAAAGTGGCGATTCCCATGAGCGAAAAAAATTTTGATAATTAAGAATTGATGGATTTTTGATCATGAATCATGCCAAATGTAAAAATGAGTGGAGTAGATAGATCGGTTGTAAAAGCACTTGAATTTATCCAAAAGTATCGAATTGTTATGGAAAGGCCAAACTGGAAAATCGACAACATTGTCGATTAAATACGTAAGGCTCCGTATTTAATTGAATCTATTATGTGCTGTTAAAACGGGGTGGAGCGATCACGAGGGACTTGCACTGAACACAATTGATCAGTATGAAAAGACCTTTGAACCAAAAGGGGCCAGAATATGCGACCTAATAATCATGCTCGGCCTCATGTTGCACTACCAGTTAAAAGGTCGTTGGCAAGTTAATACAAATACCAATATATTTCCTTGGAGACCCTGAAATTGTTTTTTTTTTTTACTAATTTTGAATTTCTATTATTACAGAATTCAAATATACTAGGGGTGCGCAGGAAAATTAAAAATTCCTTAAAGAATCCGCGAGGTGAGGTATAAAAAAATTATTTTTTGATAGCATTTATCGTATGGAATTTTACTTCCATAGATATTACTCGAAGTGGGTAAATGTTATGCATACCTTTTATATAGGGACGTTAGACAATGAAGTCCTCTTTGGAACTCTTATAAAGGAATATTTGAAATAATTTTATAAAAAAATTTGTAATATTGAAAAATTTCTTGAGATTATTTCGGAGGTAAGTCAATGGTTCACATAAATTACATAGAAATATTAGTCCAAATCGTCTCAAATGAAATATCACATGTCAAATTTCTGAAAAAAAAAAAAAAAAAAAAAAATCAGAAATGAAATAAATTAAAATTTTGAAAAACTTATTTTGTGAAAATATATTTGATAAATATTTATTCCGTTGACCATTACATGATTTAAGTGAATGGTTCGCATATCCAACTTTATGGAAATGTATCTCAGATAGTATACTTTGGATCTCTTATAGTGGAATGTCCAAAATAATTTTGGGATTTCCGAAAATCTTGAACAAAAAAATAAAATAATACATAATATTTTTCAAAAATTCTGGAGAGAATTAATGGTCACTTTTGGAGTGACAAAACGTCCTTAATGGTGTAGCATAAGTAACGTGATCAGAGGGTTTTTGTCAAAAATCGGGACCCGAGCGACTAAAAAGCGAGATTCTGAACAAAATTGTATGTAAAAAGCGGAATTTTGAAAAGATTTGTAACAAAAGAGGGAATTTCTTTTTATATCTCAGTTAAAAATCTGTTCTCTCGCAAGCACTTAGCTTACGACCCAATTGAGACGTTACAAATTGAGAACGACCCATCAAAATTATCGAACATCGAAATAACTAAATATATCCCTACAAACGGAAACATTAAAAATTATAACTTTAACGTGTTTCTCTAAATTTTTTCAAAATATTGCTAATTAAATTTCAAGGTTGAATTCAAAAATAGATTGATAAAAAAAAAACACGATACTTTTTGAATTTTATAGCAATAGTTTTTCTTAAATAATTCTTAGACCCGTTAACTATAAAACCAAGGTTGGCTGCCGTTACCGCTAAAAAACATTAAACTTGACTACCGATACCTTAAAGGATAGGAGAAGAACACTTAAGTCTTTAAATATAAAATAATTTTTACAATTTAAGTACGATTTCGCCAATAAGTAAGCACTATAAGATCAGACCTATTTCTGGAAAAAATTCAAAACTTTTTTGGTCAAAATATATCAGACTTGAAATACACAAAAAATACATTTAATCAGTTTAGAAGATGATCAGCAGTGTTGCCAGTTTAGCCTTTTTAAGGCTAAATCTAGCCTTTTTATTTTGCTTTTAGCCTCAAAATTTTCGTTTTAGCTTCTAGCCTTTTTGTTAGCCTTTTTTATTCTTAAAAATGCCTTAAAAAGGCTAAACATTTTCAAATTTTATCTGTACAGAATCATCAATTTAAGCACTTTTTTGTATTAATTCGTAGAAACATATGGAAATTATTTAAATTTAATGAAAATTTTCGCCTGCGGCGCTTAATTCTATAAAAATACTATAATTATTTTTTGACAAACTTTATTACCCAAAGAAACTATTTATAGTTTGTTTAATTTTATTTACAAATTTACTAATATATCTTTAAGGAATACTGAAATCTAATGAAGAACAAAAATTAATGGCTTCTTAAATAAAACATTATATTAGCTTTTTTTTCTGGCTTTATTTTTTGGGTTTTTAGCCTTTTCTGACTTTTTTTTAAAGTCCAATTTAGCTTCTTTTTTTCGTAAGTCCTGGCAACACTGATGATCAGCGTAATAAAATATTTAAAAGTTTTAACTATCAAAAACGATTTGTAAAAAATTATCAACAAAGCGGGAAAAATATTTTAGGCGGGATGGAGGTTTAAAAAGCAGGATAATCCCGCCAAAAGCGGGATGTCTAGTCACGTTAAGCATAAGCCAAATTTCTGAAATAATTTTGTGAAAATGAAAATAATGGACATTTATTCCATTGATAATTACTTGATGGGTTAGAATATCCCACTATATGGAAATGATGGCCCAGAGAGTCTACTTTGAATTTCTTATAGTTGAATGATTGAAATAAATTTAGTATTTCGGAGAATCTTGAACAAAAAAAAAAATATAATTTTTTTGAAAAATTCTGGAGAGGATTAATAGTCATTTTTGGAGTTGAATGAATGGTACGCATATGTCATTATATAGAAATTTTAGCCCAAGTGGTCCTTAATGGAATAGCATAGGTCAAATTTCTAAAATAATTTCAGATCTTTAATAAATGAAATTTTGAAAAATGTGTTTTTTGTGAAATGCCTATAATGAGTGATTCCATGTCGAAACGAACAGCAATCGGATTTGACATCTGCGATTTCAATGAAATTCATTACAAGCATTGACCATTGGAAGTGTTTCTGAAAACATGAAATTTCAGACCCATGTTTCTTTACGGTCCGGAAGTATGACGGTTTAAAAAAAGCAAAAAATTGTAAAAACTTTACAAATTAATACTTATTTAACTTCTATTAACTTCTTAACTATACAGGGTAGATTTGAAAGATATTACCTTCATAACGATATATACAAAGTTTTTCATATCAAAAGTTCAAAGATCAAAATTGGACATAAAAGAATCCATACTATTATATCTTAAAAACCGGTATTTTAAAAATTCTTAAAAAATTATATATTGTTGACATAACCTTTCTCCATATGGATATATAATTTTAAGTTGGAGTCTTATTTATTTAAGAAGTTATGAACAAAAATAAAATCTATTAATAACTCCTAAGCTATAGAAAATAAAGTGTTTATTTTAGTGTAATTTTAAAAACAAATATATTATCTTTAAAATGATATATAGTGAGTTACTTTAGTTCGATATTTGTGTTGAATATTACCTTAATACTAACATTCGTATTGGATTTATGCACGTTAAAGTGATTTTCGGAAGAAGGGTTTATAAGGGAGCTATGGTCAATTGTGGACAGATCTTCATAAAATTTGGTACAAAGATTGATACTTGTACAAAACTTCTTTGCACTGAATTTCTTTAAAATATTCCTATTTTTAAGGGGGGCATTTGTATGGGGGCTAGGTGAAATAATGGTCCGATCACAAGCAATTTCAATAGGCTTTGTCCTTGTGGCTCAGAAGTCCCATGACCCATTTCATTGAATTCTTCAAAATTGCGACCTGTACTTTGTGCACAAGGTTTACATGGACAGCCAGCCAATCAGCCAGTTGTCCAGCCTGACTCACTCGTTTTCAAAATAAAACAAAATTTTATATCTCTCTGTTTTAAAGAACTCCACACAAATTTTAGCTTAAAACAACTTTATTAAATTTAAAAAATATCTAACTGCTTAATATCCATCTTTAAATATTTCAAATACAAACCAAATTCTACCAACACTTCTCAATAATTAATTAATCAACGCAAACAAAGTAGGTCAAGGGTATTTAACATTCGACCATTACTATTCGCACACAATTATTTTCTCACTGGCGTTTTGTTAGTTCATTTTTTATTATTTTTTATTAAAAGCTTAAAATTATAAATATTTAAATAAAAATTAACGTGAGAAAAAAACCAGCCACATAAATATAATAAAGCACCATTTATACAAACATCTAACAATTAAGTTTTTTCTTTTTTTGTACAAACGGGTACTAGTTTGGTTTGGTCTAGCCCCTACTTAATTATATTGTTCTAATCCATTCCAATGTAGTCAGTAGTCACATGTATTTAGATGATTCATAGAATAATATTTGCATGACAAGTCATTAATTAAACAAAACAACTCATTTTAATAAATAATATAAATAATAGACTTGTTGTCATAGTACTACTCTTACTACGCCTCATACTCTCATACTGGTATTTCGTAAGAATTTTATTGTTTTTTTTTTTTTTTTTTTTTTTTTTTTTTTTGTGTTTGTCGCAAAGTGTGTGCTGGTGTTTTGTGTCTATTTTTATAAATGAATTTATAATTAATTAAATATAAATAAAATTATTTGTATATGAATGGTTATAGAACAAAAATGGTTATAAAGAAATGAAGAAAATTCAAAATATAAATAAAACGACCGAACCGACCCATAGACTAAATGATAAATAGAATAGAAATATTTACACTTAAAGAAAATTTTATTGTTTATAGATTAAATCATTTTTTTCACCAATTTTCTTCTATACTAAAGATACTGGAGAATATATATTTCATATCTATCTACAGTGGTGGCCACGAATTTAAGACACGACATTTCACTTATATATTTCTGATAATTTTTACATCTTATCGAACAAATTTTAGATCCATGTTATTTTTTAAAGATCCTAGTAATGTTATGAAAAAAAATCAACAATAGTTTGTTACCTATATTTAGTTTCCAATTTTTATTTACATATTATACAGATTAATACAAGTTTAAGCCTGGTCATGAATTTAGGACATAGGCAAAATAAAAGTTAATTCACAAAAGTAAAGCTCAGCTTCATAAAACAATATTAGTATTTGGTGGGAAATCCTTTATTTTGAATCACAGCAGCGCATCTCCTGGGTAAACTTTCAACTAAGGCCATACAGCGCTCCTTTGGAATGGCATACCAAGCCTTTTGAATTTCTTCCCATAAATCAGTCAAATTTTTTGGCTTTACTGCTCGTACATGCTCCTCAACATCATTCCACAAGTTCTCAATTGGATTGAGATTCGGGGATTGAGCTGGCCATTTCAGAACTGTGATATTATTTTCCTCTAAGCAACTCTTCACTAGGCGTGAAGTGTGCTTAGGGTCATTATCATGCATAAATTTCCACATTAGAGGCATGTTGTCTTCAGCGAATGGTATCATGATGCTTGTCAGTATGTTTTTGTAAATATGCTGGTCCATTTTATTGATAATCTTCTGAATGGGACCTACACCATGCCAGGAAAATGCTGCCCACACCATGACATTTCCACCACCATGCTTAACCGTTTTAAGGGTGTACTTTGGGTGATGCTCCAGGTTTGGAGGACGCCATACGTACTGTTTTCCACCAGAACCAAAGCGACAAAACTTCGACTCGTCGCTCCAAAGTATATTTTTCCAAAATGTCATCGGCTTATTGAGATTTTCTCTTGAAAACGCTAGTCGGGATTTAATATTTTTTTTTGACACAAGTGGTTTACGTTGTGCAATACACCCACGTAAGTTCTTCTCATTCAGACGTCTTCTTATTGTCCTGGACGATATATTAATACCAAAATCCGATGAAATCTCATTTTTAATTTTACTTGAGCTCTTGAAAGGATCTTTAGCAGCTGATTTATAAATTAAGCTATCCTCCCTGGGTGTAGTTTTTCGGGCTCTAGGGTGCTGTTTGACATTTTTGGTAGTGCCATGTTGCTTGATGTGTTCCAGTGCATTGTAAATCTTGGATCTGGAACATTTTAGTAGCTTGGAAATTTCCATTACTGTTTTTCCATCAGTATTCATTTGTTGGATCAATTTTCGCTCGGCATCCGAACTCCAAGTACCTAAATATTTTGATGTATTCTAACATTAAATGGAATAAAACATTCATTACTTACCTTTTAGCTTCAAAAAACATCAAAAAATCACTTAAAAACCAAATATTTCTTATATGTTTTAAATTCGTGACCAGCTTCAAAAGCACGTTTTTACGAAAATATAATAAAAACAGCAACAAAATGTATACACAAACAAAACCAAATAACGGTAATTGATCTTAACATTACAGGGTACACTGAAAAATTAACAAAATCTAATTTTATATTGCAGGGTTGTAATAATTATCACAACTTAGTTCGTTACATGTCGTGTCTTAAATTCGTGGCCACCACTGTATATATATAAAAGAGTTAGGTGACTGACTGACTGTCTGACTGATTGAGTCATCATCCCATAGCCCAAAAGGCTGAAGCTAGAGAGACAAAATTTGGTAGGTCTCCCCCCATATAGATCCACTAAGACGGGATTTTTGGAAATTCGAATGTTTAGGGGGTAAAAAAGGGTAAAATCGGTAACCTTATATCTCCTAAACTAATAGAGATACAAAAAAAGTTGAATAGCTATCGTTTTTCTTTTAAAAAATAATCGGATAGGTACCTGATACTTTTTTGAAATTCGGCCCTTTTAGGGAAAAAACGGGTAAAAACTGTAATTTGGTACCTTTTTGGAACCCTATCTATCTTTTAATCTAGTAAGCATAGAAATCAAATGTTCATGAAATTTGTATCTTATCGAAAATTGGCGAATACAAGTTTGGTACTTTTTGGAAATTCGAACGTTTAAAGGGTAAAAATCGTACCTGATTTTGGTACTTTTTTCACAAAACATTTTTTTCTTTTTACTGACACATACATATGAATATTTTAACGTTAAATACCAGTACAATTTAGAAATTTATTGGAATACAACCTTTGTTACATCTAGGAGGAATACAAAAGTACCAAAAAAGGGGATAAAATCGGGAAATTATATTTTATTCAAATGGAATGATGTATTTTTTATTATATTAAACATAGAAACATGAACTTAAGTCCATGTATTCCTAAGTTAGTAAGAATTTAGAGTAGGGAATTTTGTGGTACTTTTTTATTCTTCTAATGGTACTTTTTGAATTTTCTACAAAATTGAACCTTGAAAATGAAATTAAATATACATGGTCCTATGTGAGTAAGAATTGAAGAGAGGAACTTTTTGGTACTTTTTCGTTTTGTCAATGGTACTTTTTGAATTCTCAATATACGGTCTAAGTGAATGAGAATCCAGAAAAAGGGATTTGTGGTACTTTTTCGTTGTTCTTATAGTGCTTTTGAATTTTATAAAATATTGAATCTGGGAACATGAAATTAAAAATATAAGGTCCTAAGTACATTGGTCACATTCTTCTCCACTAAAATATAACAACAAAAACAATTTGTTAGTTTTTGAAACTTCGAACATTAAAGTAAGATGTAAGAAATTGATAACTAAAATATTTAAAAAATTTATTGTACGTAATGCTGAGAGAACACCAATATTGTAACTGTTTCCACAGGAGATTAGAATCACAGTTGAATTTTACGGATTTCTTAACTTTTGGTATTTATTATTTTTTTTTTTTTTTTTAATAAAAAGGCTACTAATTTTTTATCTGATCTTTGTAGGAGTACTGCAAGATCGTGTTAAATGCTATCTATATAAAAGAAAATCCGTGTTTATAAGTCTGTCTGCTTTTGAGTTTTATTGCAATGCTTTTATTTTAATTCAATACAATGGGGTAGCGAAGCGCACTGTGTTTATGCTATTAGAAGTATTGTTCAAAAATGTATTGTTATAAAATTATAAATTAACACAATTAATTTATAATATAGTATGGTTTTTTTGGTATACTGCTCGTTTAAAATAAAATTAATGGTGTTATGAGAAAATTATTTCTATTGTAAACTTGGCCATATTTTTAGAAAATTTCATTATATCTGTTATAGTTACAAAATATTTCTTACAGTGTAACTGATAACCCCTTAATTGTTATGTCAATTAGTGCTGACGCAAATTAAGATTTTAATGGAAACTCTTTTGTTTAGCATTTTACCAACAAAAGCCATTTATTTTTAAAATATGACATAAGTAATATGTGCAACAAAATTAAATATATAGCATTTTTTTTAAATATTTGCAAAAATAATAACAAAACTATTTATTTATCTGTTATAAAGGGACCTTTCCAATTCGAACTTTCTAGTCCTGACTAGAAATTAACAGAATTATAACGAACTATTTTTCTAGCTTCAATTTATATATTTAGCTTCTTTGTATTTGATTTTATAAAATGAAACGAAATTTCAATTTGACAATTTGTATTGAAAACAATAAATAAATTTGAATTGAAATTTAATTAAAGATTGAATTCATAATTCATTTTATTCAAACAAAAGAAAACAAAGGAAAAATATGGTCAATCAAATGATTTGTAAAAAAATTAATTTGTTTCAATAACTTTTTTAGCTGTGTATATCAATTATTTAAGTGATCAAATTTAAAATGTTCTTACATTTTTGTTGAAAAAAATAAAGCTTTCAATTATTTTTTAATTGTATTAATTATGAGATGAGATGAAAATATATAAATTTCCACATTTTTCGTTTTTGAAATATTTTTTTGTATGAAAATATAAATTATTTTATTTAATTTAGAATGTCAAATGATAAATAAATCTCTTTTGAAATTTACAATTATTTGCCGGTCGGGAGCACTGAATATGCTTTATTTGCAAATAAATCTACTTTAATCTTATACAGTAACCGCATTGATCAAATTTTCAGAATTAATAATCGGGTATTGTAACTAATAATATATTTTATGTATAAAAATACATTAAAATTTAAAGCTTAGTAATTACAAAGACCATATTAATGGTACTGACAAATAAAATTCATATTTTAATTTAATTGTCCCAATCGTCATAGCTAAAATAGCTTCTAGAACCGTTTAATATGGTTGACATGATCAATTTAAAAGTAGTAGAGAAGCATGGGGGCAGAAAATCGATTAAACTTGTAAATAATAAACAATTGTAATAAAAAGTCGTAACATATTATAAAATAATAATAGACACAAACGTTTTCCAACCAATCTTTTTTCTGTGTGTATATATATAAAAGGGAGGGAATTAAAATTTTTGTCAAAATAAAGGGAATTTTTAATATCTAAAAAAAACAAGCGCGAATTTATATTCGGCCCGGCCGAATCTATATACCCACCATCAACTTTTTCAAATTTTAAGTTATATGGGAGGGGGCGGTAAAGTGGGCAGTAAAGTGGGCGGACTTCGCCCATTTTTTGTTTCCGAGTTTACATTGGTTCAAGGGAACTATTTGAACAAAATTTCGTTGATTTTCACCATATATCTGAGGTGAGCGGACCACGCCCATTTTTGGTTTCCGAGTTTATATCGATCCCCAAACTATACGTACAAAATTTCGTTGTCGTACGTGCTTTTGTTGAAGAAATATCAGCAGAAAAGTATGAAACGGACACCCTGTGTTTCTAGTTTTTAGCCCATAACTTTTTTGTTTATTAACCGATTTTTCCCATTTTCAATCTCAAACAAACCTTATACAAGACAAACATTTGTGCCAAATTTCGTCCCCCTTCGATTTCCCGTTCGAGCCCTATCCTGCTTTCAACAGACGGACAGACGGACGGACATAGATAGATCGACACAGAATCTAACCAGGACCCAGAAAATATATACTTTGTGGGGTCTTGGATGATTCCTTCGACATGTTACACACGGAATGACAAAATTAATATACCCCCCCATATTTTTGATGGTGGGTATAAAAACGACAAACATTTTGAAAAATTAAATATTATCATACACACTCATTAAAAAATAGAAAACTTAATTTGCCGAGTGGATATTTTCAGTGTTCTCGTTATTTGTTTAAAACTACATTTATGTAAATTTCAATGGATTTTTACCAAAATTTTTTATTTTTTTCTTAAAAATAGCTATTTAAAGAAGAAGGGAAAAATGGAGGGAAACTTTTTTTTTTAAACAGAGGGATTTTTCTTAAATCTCATCTGGCATCACTGATCACGGGAGACCTGTACTAAGCACAATTGATACTTTTGAAGAGAGCATTGAATGCAAAATGACCAGAATATACCCAGCAACATTTTTTTTAGGTACTGGTAAGCAGTACAAAATTAGTCATGCCCGCCAATAGCACATCATTAATGCGCTTTCGAGTATGCTATAAAAGGAAGCGATAAATTTATGTTATGCTCATATTTTTTTTACCAAATTACAACCAAGAGAGAGACCTACCAAGTGAGACATCACGAACAAAAATCAAGCCTTCTTGAAACAGGTTGGTAAGGGAGAGTTATTTAAGGGAGAGTTATGATTCTTTTCTACCCTCAAACGATGAAAAGTCGTTTTGGGATAAAAATTCCTATATTACCAGAATGATGAAAAAAGTCGTAGCTTCCAATTTTTAAATAAACATTAATTTTTTTTTTTTTTAAACATGGAAACTAATCCATTCACCCAATGGAAGGAAATGTGATTTGGAAAAATAATAAAATTTTATAGAATTAATTTTAAAAAAATCTAAAAAAATCACTAAAAACCGTGATATTAAAAAGACAAAAAAAATCGCTAAGATAATAAATTTAAAAAAAAAAATTTGCAGTTATTTTGGTATTAAAAACTCATCAAATCACTATAAAATCACCAAACTTTAAAGAAGTAATGTATTATGCCACAAAATAGCTTAAATAAAAAAACTGAAATTTAAAAATACATGGAAAAATTAAAAAAAAAAATCGCTTATTTACAAAAAAGCTGAAACATACAAAAATACTTTATTAAAACAAATCGCTAAAATATTAAAATGACAAAAACATAATAATTTGGTATAAAAAGCTTATCTAACACTATAAAATCGCTAAAATTAAAAGAAATAATGCAGCATGACAAAAAAATCGCTAAAATTAAAAATGTAAATTTAAGGAAAAAAAGGTAAATAAGAAATAATACAAAAACAAAAATAGCTTATTTATAAAAAGTTGAAACACAAAAAAACGCTATATTTAAAAAAAAACGCTAATGTATTAAATTAGGAAAAAAAAAATAATAAATAAATTTATTTTTGGTATTAAAAGCTTATCAAACACTACAAAATCGCCAAAGTTAAAAGAAATAATGCACCATGCCAAAAAAAAGCTAAAATAAAAAACGTAAATTTAAGGAAAAAAGGTAAATAAAAAATAATACAAAAAGAAAAATAGCTTATTTATAAAAAGTTGAAATACAAAAAAACGCTATATTTAAAAAAAGCTATATTTAAAAAACGCTATATTTAAAAAAAAGCTAAAGTATTAAAATAGGGAAAAAAATAATAAATAAATTTATTTTTGGTATTAAAAGATTATCAAACACTACAAAATCGGTTAAATAAAAAACGTCAATTTAAGAAAAAAAAAGTAAAATTACAAAAAAACATTTATTTACAAAAAAGCTGAAACACAAAAAACGCTATATTAAAAAAAATCGCGCCATATAAAAAAAAAAAAAAACAATAAATTGCTTATATAAAAAAGCAAAAAATTTAAACACAAAAATCCGTGAACATTATTTGTGTCTATAAATTGACTTATGAAAAGGCCAAAAGCTCGTCGAATTTTAAACTAATATGCATACTTTCAGAAAATAGTCGAAATAAAAAATCGACATATTCCAAAATAAATTGCTTATTATTTTATTTCTATGTAGCACATTATAGCATTCTGTTAGACATTCGCAGCTGTGAACTTTTATATCTCGTTAAAATAAAAATTTTAATATTAAATAGGTGATACTAGGAAAGGTTTAACAAACCGTTTTTAGGAAATATAAACGTACTGAACAGATGCAAAAATGTATAACATTAATCTTTGTATATTGGTATTTCAAAAGATTTTAGTGATTTCATCAAGAAACTATGATTAATTAATAAAAACGTCAATATAATAATTTGTTTTTTTCACTTTACAAAATATGAAAATAATGTTAGCAGTTTTGGAAATCAGCTCAGAAAAACCTTAATTAAAAAATTCCCCAAAACAAAAATACCCATTGAATTAAATTTAATGCTTATTATCAACAAAAAAAATAAAAAGTTCAAATGTTTTGCAATACTTAATTAATAATTCAAATTTCATAACAGGAAATATGTATTTAAAAGCTTAATTCTTTTAAATTAATATTTATTATAATAAAACGTCAATGTCTATGGCATTGATCACTTTTAGTGATGACCCATTACAGATCAGTCTGTAGTTATTGTTTTAATCGCATTAAAAATTATAATTAAATTTACAAAATTTTACTGATAATTAACATGAATTTATAATTTCTGAAACGCTAACAGTTTACATAAAAAAAAAATACAAATTAAGCGACGTCATTATCATTATTTCCCCTAGAATATAACTAAATGATCAGTTAATTAGAAATATGAACATAGACATATTGTCATGGGTACAAAATAAACGAGTATCGTCACGTATGTGTGATTTAGCAAGTTTTGCTAAAAAAAAATGGCATTTCAAATGAATTAAAAAAATATTTACAGCTACTATTTAATATTTACTACTAAATAATAAAACTATACACACACTTGAGGGTTATCTCAAGTGCTCCATAAACGTATGAATACTCATTGTAGTACTGTTTTTTTTTTTTTTTTTTTTTCATCATATCACCAACAGCAACTTGAATGTTATTTATATTTTTTTGTTTGCATTTTATTTATTTTATTATTTTCTTACCAATAATCTAATAAAAAAAAAACTAAACTAAGACAAGGTTCATAGAACCATATAAAAAGAGCAGTATTTCGTATTAAATGCCAGCGATAATAGCACAATTTTTTATTTTTATTTTATTATTTTTTTTTTTTTTTTGTTTTTTGCGTTATCAACACAACAACACAACAGATGACTTATAAACTATAAAATGAAATAAAAGTCCAAATATCTTAATTACTCATTTAGACTGATTACCTTTTCGACTTGACTTGACGCGACTTCATACGAAATCAACAATAACAACATTTTTTTCTGCTTCAGTCATAAAAACAGTTTTAAAATAGCAACCAACAACCACTATCGATACTGTGAAATCATTAAAAGGAAAATAATAAAAACAATTGGAAATTTTAAAAATAAATTAAAAAAACCCAAACATAAAGCAGTTGATATGAGTATTAAATTAAAAGAAGGAAAAAAATACTTTAGACTACTTAGTTACTTATATGATATCGGTCATTTGGAGGCAATTGCCGCAAATGTATGATTAAGTGCAACCCAAACGTGTATGTTATTTAAGTAAAAATAATTAAAACAAAATAAATACTCATATGTATTTAGCACTTGAAGGCCCAGTTGGAACTACCTAATGAAGATTTAAATATATCATAAACATGTAAAGAATTTGCCCCTTATACACCATATCCAAGATCATTAAAATCAAATAACGATAACAGAATATGTCCAAAGAAAAACTATTGATAACTTGACTTTTCTATAGAAAACTTGATTTTTCTGTGGAATAGTTATCGACAACTTGAATTTTCTATAGAAAAATTAACGATAACTTTACTTTTCTATAGAAAAGTTATCGATAACTTTACTTTTCTACACAAAAGTTTTCAATAACTTGACTTTTCTACAGAAAAGTTATCGATAACTTGACTTTTCTATAGAAAAGTTATCGATAACTTGACTTTTCTATAGAAAAGTAATCGATAACATGACTTTTCTATAGAAAAGTAATCTATAACTTGACTTTTCTATAGAAAAGTTATCGATAACTTGACTTTTCTATAGAAAAGTTATCGATTACTTGACTTTTCTATAGAAAAGTTATCGATTACTTGACTTTTCTGTAGAAAAGTTATCGATAATTTGACTTTTCAATAGAAAAGTTATCGATTGCTTGAATTTTCAATAGTTATCGATTACTTGAAATTTTAATAGAAAAAATCGATAAATTCACTTTCAATAGAAAAGTTATCGATAACGGAAATTTTCCGCAGAAAAATTGTTAAATTATATTTCTTCTTTCAAGTAGTTTCTCTTCACATAAAATATTTAAATTAATTATTTTAGGTAAAAATCTAGGATCGCTTTAAATATTTTTTAAATAAATTTATTTACTTACTTTATTTCTGCATACTTTGATATATCATTCAACCATTTTATCTAAATATAATATTGTTTACACGTTCTATTTCACTTTTGTTCCTTTAATTAAAATTTTAATAGGGTAAGTGCACCTAATGTCGGCATGTACCAGTAGTCGGCATTTTTAAATTTAAACTGAAATAATTAACAGCAGCGAATACAAACTATTAATGTAAGATAAATTTTGCTATGAAAACATACTTATATTTTTAGTGCAAATGTTTAAAATATACTAATAGTAGCAGTTTTTTTGGCAATTTCCTCCGTTCTTAAACAACACATTTTTGATATCAGTTTTTAGAAAAAAATTAAAGAAAGGCTACTTTCAAAGATGATTTTAATTATAATAATTCAAGTTGTATATTAACAAAAAATTATTCAGAAGATAGACAACAATTGAAACCTTATGTGTAAATGTGTAAAATTTTGCATAAAGAATTCCATTTCATGGTTTGGTGGCTGCCGACCTTAAGAACAAAAAAAATTTATAGTATTCTACAGTCGGCATGTCATGTTAATTGAGAGATAATAATGTAATTAGTACTTCGGACCTAAATTTTTCTTGCAAATACATTTAGATCCTATTATTAGAAATATTTCGTCGGAACTATGTAACTATAAGGGGTCATTTCGATTATGTTTGTAAAAAATGTGTTAAAAGTTAATTAAAACTTAAGATTCATTCATAAAAATGTTCTACAGAATTTTTCTACGTAAAATTTTACTATAGGTCTCTGAAATGTAAAATTGTATTTGTTGGACCATTTTTCCAAAAAAAATTAAACTATGAATCTATCAAGTATTTTGTTCAAATTTTATTTATTTTTTAAAATTATTTTATTTTTCAGAGCATAGTTTGAAGCATTTACATACAAAATGTGTCAATAAATTTCATGCCGACTACTGGATCATCACATGCCGAACACTGGAAAAATATGCCGACTATAGATACAAACGATGTTTTTTATAAAATGCAATAAAATGGCCAATTAAACATTTATTTCTTTACAAAAATCTAACATAATCTGAAAGAGTACCCTTTAATAAAGTGGTACATTTGCTCGTTATCAAAAAATCATGACCACGTTCGGAAATATTAAACTTGAAAGTCAGAAAAAAATTAAACTGCCGACCACCGGTACACTTACCCTACCTAACTTTTTTTGTTAAAACAAATTTAAATTTTAATCACTTCTTAATATCTAACAACTTTACACTTTTAATTTTAATTTGCCCATTTAATTTTTATAATTTAAGCACTTGGCAACTCTTCTTCTTACTTTCTTTTTCAATAGATGCCTTTTTACTGAAAAACAACATCAACAACCTTTGCTAAAATTACCAAAAGATACACAAACACTTGCACTAACATTAAATGCTACCAATATTTCCATAAAAAAACCTTATTAAAACCTTCGTTTTCACTTCTATTTTATTTTACTCTTAAACGCAAAAACGTTAACTTTTATTTAATACAAATTTAATTTAATTTGTTAAACTATTAATAATAAAATTATTTAATTTAAAACTTCACTAATTTATAATGACCCAGCACTAAATGTTAAAGAATGACAAATTAAAGAGATGCAAGTAAGAAAAGAGATTACTTTAACTCATTTTTATGTTAGTTGTTTTTTTGGCGGAGAGTGGGGTGAATAATAAGAATACAATTCTCATAATGTTAGTTGTTTTTGCTTTTTGTATGCTGCCTTTTATTTACCATATATGTGTTTGTGTATGCAGTTTTAAGTGTGCTATTTGTTATTGAATTTTTGTGTGTGAAAAAAGTTTGTGGAGTTATTTTATTGTTTCCTTTGTCATTTAATACGAGTAGTTAGTGTTGACTAGTTTAGCGATTTATTAGCATTATAACGATTTTTTTGGTATGTATTTAAAAAATTAAGCTAAGATATGTTATTACTTTTTTTTGTTGATTTCTAAATAACATTCGTGTGCGTATTTAAAAAAATTGTTATTCCAAAAAATATGAACATTTTAAAGTTCTCATGATTAATATTTTATATATATATATATATATATATATTTTTTTTTTTTTTTGTTATAAGTTACTGTAAAATTAAACTTCTCTGATTAATATTCTTTTAGAATTTAATTTAATACCTAAGAACCGTTTTCAAAAGTTATTTCGATGCAAAAACCTTCCGCACCGAAAGCAATTTCTAAAATCATTTGAGATTTTTTTTTTTTCAAATTATACTTTTAATATTAATATAATTGGCACTATTCTAAATATTCTGCTCAGGATCAAATGGTTCTTAATTATTTGCTTAATAAAGACTTTGTTTAATTCCAAATATTTGTAAAAATTAGAATTTTTTTGTCGTCATATAAAACGAATATTTAATTTAAAATGCATTTTAATATTAAAGTTGGCTAAAACATTCATTTAACACCATATTTAAAGAACAAAAAGTTTAAAAACATATACATATTATGAATTTGTGCAGCAAAAACTGCGAAGTTATCGGTTTTTATAAAAAAAAAATGATTTTATTGATCGTAGTGCAGTAGTAAGACAATATAATTTGGTTTTTAATAAAAATTATGCATTATATGAACAAATTTAAAAAGCTTTAAATTTAAAACTTCAATGGAAACTTTTTTAACGATCGCAAAAATTTAATATTCTACAGAGTTAAAAACTTTTATATTTTATTTTTATAAATGCACCATTAAGAGCTTTCAATTGACACCTTATAGCCGTATTCAAAGAAGGTATATAGGTTTATTAACAAGTTACTGACTTTTTCTTATGGAAATGTACATACAAATAGTAACTCGTTATCAAGCATACATTATTTTTTTGTGAATACGGCTGTTAATCTTTGCAATATGATAAATATTATGGGAAATATTTGCGATTTCAAGTGAGTTAGGGAGTTCAGCGAGTACCGATATTCGCAAAAACTGCAAAAAGTTTTACGCCTATTGTACATATTTTATTTACTATTTATTATCTAAAAAAGTACAAACAGCATTACATTCTACTTATAATAACATAAACAAGAAATCGCTACCTTCAAATTAAAACACATCAAAGCAACATCTTTTAACTAGGAAAAAAAACAAAAGAGGTAACAATAAATGAAGTAACCAAAGAAATCATAGCTTACCCACCACCCCTCATTCTCCTCATACATAATACACCTCTTTTAGAACACTCATTTCTTTAGTTCTAATTCGTTTAATTTAGTTTATAAACGTATAAAATTTGTTTAGTTTTAATAAAACATTTTTAATATTAATAGTGCCTCAAATTTAATTAAATCAGTATTAAAGAAAAATTAATCATCTATAAGAGTGAAATAAAATTGTAATATATGGTTTAAAAAAGCTTTTTACAATAGTAAATGTGAATGCAATTTTAAGTCAATACAAGTATTTGTGAGTATGTTTTGATATGTTAGATGAAATTATTGTTGTTGTTCTTAATTAAGGGTATCAATGTGAAATAAAGCAAAGCGAAGAAAAGAGTTGTCGTTGCGTCAAAAGTGTAAAAATATATGGGCAAGATAGAATAAATAGTGTGTGTAATTTATTTATTTAAATTGTTTGGAGTAAAGGTAAATAAATAAATAAGTAAAAATAATGTAATGAAATTTAAGAAATGTAAAATTAATTTAAAGGCTTTAAAAAATCTTTTACATACAAATATAGCCTGGAGGTCATCGAATATTCTTAAAAAAAAGTCTACAGAGGTGAGTTAAATATTTTAATTTAAATATTCAAAATACATATAAAATGCAATAAAATAGTTAAAATAACTTTTCTATAGATAGGTCAAGTTATCAATAACTTTTCTATAGAAAGATCAAGTTATCGATAACTTTTCTATAGAAGAGACAAGTCATCGATAAGTTTTTATAGAAAAGGCAGGTTAACGCTAACTTGTTTACATAAAAGTCAAGTTATCGGAAACTTTTCTATAGAAAAGTCAAGTTATCGGAAACTTTTCTATAGAAAAGTCAAGTTATCGAAAACTTTTCTATAGAAAAGTCAACTTATTGATAACTTTTCTATAAAAAAAGTCAAGTTATCGATAACTATCCTATAGAAAAATCAAGTTATCGATAACTTTTCTGTAGAAAAGTCAAGTTATCGATAACTATCCTATAGAAAAGTCAAGTTATCGATAACTTTTCTATAGAAAATTCAAGTAATCGATAACTTTTCTTTAGAAAAGTCAAGTTATCGATAACTTCTACAAAAAAGTCAAGTTGTCGATAACTTTTTTATAGAAAAAGTAAAGTTATCGATATAGAAAATCAAGTTATCAATAACATTTCTGTAGAAAAGTCTAGTTAACGATTACTTTTCTATAGAAAAGTCATGTTATCGATAAATTTTCTATAGAAAAGTCAAGTTATCTATAATTTTTCTATAGAAAAGTCAAGTTATCACTAACTTTTCTATAGAATATTCAAGTTATCGATAACATTTCTATCTAAAAGTCTAGTTATTGATACCTTTTTTATATAAGTTAAGTTGATGATAATCTTTGGTATTTGTTACCGATAACAACAATGTTCAAGAGAAAATATCGACAACTTTTAAATAGAATTGTTCTGTTTTCGATAACTGATCTACGTATAATTCTTTTCTCGTTAAATTGTCTGCAAAATCAAAACGTAATCAGAAATTCTTCTAGAAGAAAACAAGTTTATCTATAACTTTTCTAAAGAAAAATCAAATATCATTTACTTCTCTATAGAAAAATGTTAATCTTGTGTCCTCTTTCATCACAATAAGGTCATTCTTAATTTCCTGCTAAGTTATTCTTTTGAAATGGGGCAAAATGTAATAATAATTTCCTACCTCAAGTGATAGAAGTAACTGAATGACTGACGAACGTAATACATTTTTATTTTTATATTCCGCCACCCCAATGTGATTGAGCGTATGGTTTTGTTTAAATTTTTTTTATAGCCAGACGTCGTTTTTTATTATTTTGATAAGTGGTCAAGTGGTATTTTTGTTGCTATTGTTAATTTAATTCCGTAGGTGAATGTGTATGTTTTTCAAAACTTTTTTATTTTATTTATAAATTTTATTATTTATGAGATTGATTAACGATGGTCGATGGTGTTATTTTTATTTTGTTGCTGTTGTTTGTTTAGGTTTGTTGATAAAGATGGTGGCGCAAAAGAAATACAGGGACTTCCAGGCAAATGGTTTGGGAAGGCAGGGGGTTAATTGAGGCCTGCAATTTCTTCAAGTGTAAATTATATTTTTGTTATAGCTGTTTACTTTTATTATTAAACAAAAGTATTATTTTACACTTTATTAAGTTTTTTTTTTTTTTGCGCTGACTTGGCTCTATCTAAAAGGTGTGTTCGTCCGTCTGTCTGTCTATCTGTCACTGGCACTATAACTATAAAATGATACTTGAATACGAAGTATGAATGACTTGGTAACCAATGGGTGTATAAATATGGAGGTCTCATGGTAGAGGTGCTCCAGTTTTTGTTTATTTGTTTACCTGGAAAGCAACAACAAACAAATAAAAATAAATTTAATAAATTGAAAAATTCTTTTCAAGTGGTCGACTCGAGTATCTGTGTGTGTATCTCATGTGAGTGAACACTCAACGTACATACTTGTATTTAAAGTGGGATTTTTTTTTATTGATTGCTTGACCGATTGATTGATTTTTATGTTTTTTTTTGTTGTTAAATTGTGTGGCTGATTAGTAAGCGCGTAAATTTGTTTTACGTTTTACTATCTTAAGTACTTTGTTTCTTTATTTATTTAGTGCAGTTTTTTTTTTCGTTTTCATACTATTTTATGTTTATTTTTTAGTTTTATTTATTTATTTACGTTTGAGAAATAAAAATTCATTAAATTTTATTTTTATTGTGGTCGTTTATTTATCTCATCAGCACCCCATTGATGATTGTGACTGTTAATCATTCAAGTAGTTGATAAATATTTTTATTTCTAAAGGTTTATATTTCGACATTCCACCACTTGAAAATTTAATATTAAATTTTTATTTATTTATACTACATATTTTAAGTAGTAATCGCACAAGTACCTTGTTATGAATTTCTTATAGACGAAAAAAATAATAATAATTTCTAATCTGGTTTTTATTATTGTATGGCAAAACACCTGCTTGCAATCTATGTCCTCTAGTGTCGTAGGTCATTTATAGGGAAAATAAATGAAGTGTGTTTATAGGCGATAATGACACTGTTCGGCAAAACAATAAAAAATCTATCCCTAAAGACGAATAGTTGGATTTAATGGTTTTTGATGTTCTAAACAATATCAATAACTTGACTTTTCTATAGAAAAGTTATCGATAACTTGACTTTTATATAGAAAAGTATCGATAACTTGACTTTTATATAGAAAAGTTATCGATAACTTGACTTTTATATAGAAAAGTTATCGATAACTTCACCTTCCTATAGAACAGTTTTCGATAACTTGTCTTTTCTAAAGAAAAGATATCGATAGCTTGACTTCAATAGAAAAGTTATTAATAAATTTACTTTTTTTATAGAAAAGTTATCGATAACTTGAATTTTCTATAGAAAAGTTATCGATAACTTGACTATTCTATAGAAAAGTTATCGATAACTTGACTTTTCTATAGAAAAGTTATCGATAACTTGACTTTTATATAGAAAAGTTATCGATAACTTGACTTTTATATAGGAAAGTTATCGATAACTTGACTTTTATATAGAAAAGTTATCGATAACTTCACCTTCCTATAGAACAGTTTTCGATAACTTGTCTTTTCTAAAGAAAAGATATCGATAGCTTGACTTCAATAGAAAAGTTATTAATAAATTGACTTTTTTTATAGAAAAGTTATCGATAACTTGAATTTTCTATAGAAAAGTTATCGATAACTTGACTATTCTATAGAAAAGTTATCGATAACTTGACTATTCTATAGAAAAATATATGAAACTTGACTTTTCAATAGAAAATTTATCGATAACTTGTCTTCTATAGACTCGTTTACAGAAAATTTATCGATAACTAAGCTTATCGATTGAAAAGTTATCGATAACTTGACTTTTCTATTGAAAAGTTATCGAAAGTTTGACTTTTCAACAGAAAAGATATCGATAGCTTGACTTTTCGAAATAGAAAAGTTATTAATAACTACTTTTCTATAGAAAAGTTATCGATAACTTGAATTTTCTATTGAGAAGTTATCTATAAATTTACTTTTCTATAGAAAAGTTATCGATAACTTGACTATTCTATAGAAAAATACCTAAAATTTTACTTTTCAATAGAAAATTTATCGATAATTAAGCTTCTCGATAGAAAAGTTATCGATAACTTGACTTTCTATTGAAAAGTTA
This sequence comes from Protophormia terraenovae, assembly GCA_951394005.1. Lineage (NCBI taxonomy): Eukaryota > Metazoa > Arthropoda > Insecta > Diptera > Calliphoridae > Protophormia > Protophormia terraenovae. Next base: position 31,851,014 of record OX596073.1, read on the forward strand.
TCGAAAGCTTGACTTTTTAATAGAAAAGTTTTCGATAACTTGACGTTTCAATAGAAAAGTTATCTATAGCTTTTTTTCTATAGAGAACTTAGCGATAACTTGACATTTTTTATAGAAAACTTAACGATAACTCGACTTTTCTATAAAAGAGTTATCGTTAGCTGGACTTCTCTGTAGAAAACTTATCGATAACGTGACTTTTTTATAGAAAAGTTATAACTTGACTTTGGAAAGGTTATCGATAACATGATTTTTCTATAAAAAGTAAACGACAACTGGATTTTTTTATAGAAAAGATGTCAATAACTTGACTTTTCTATAGAAATGTTGTCGATAACGTGACTTTTCTTCAGAAAAGTTACCGATAACTTGACTTTTGTACAGAACTTTTCTAAAGAAAAATTATCGATAGCTCCACCTTTTCATAAATAAGTTATCGATAACTTGACTTTTATATAGAAAAGTTGTGAATATCTTGACATTTTTTATAAAAAATTCGATAACTTGATTTTTCTAAGGAAAAATTTTCTATAACTTTACTTTTCTATATAAAGATTATCCATAACTTTACCTTCCTATAAACAATTATCAGTATTTTGATTTTCTATATAAAAATTATCTAAATTTTTATTTTTCTAATAAAATCAATATTGTAGTCTTTTGGTATTTGATTTGGCTGTAGAAGAGTTGATATTTTGATTATTCTATAGAAAATTGATAAATTTATTTTTCATTTAAATAATTATGGAAAGCGGCCTTTGCAGAAAAATATCATGTGACTAACACAGTGATAAAATCTTTTGAGTAATAAAACTTTTAATTCAAATCAGTTTTTTTTTTCGGCAAAATCCTATTTTTTTTTTTTTTTTTTTAAACTGCCCTTAATATTTTCATTTAAATCTTTGTTAATTTACTTATTTAGTCTAAAAACCATAGACGTTTAAATCAAGTTATTTAAAAACTGATAACAATATATACCAATCAGTTTCAGTCAAATCGCCTTTTCTGTCTTTCAAAACACTTTTCAGTTCAATAATAAATTCTTAATTACACATATTCCACTTTTGACACTAAATTTTATTACATTTTATTATATTTTTTTATTATATATGACCAATTAAGATGTTTTTGTAATCGCCTGCAATCTTTTTAAAAACTTAAGTAATTCAGTTTCAGTTAAAAATTAAAATTTATATGAAAACAAAATATATTTAATAAAACAAATATTCAACATCAACAAAAAAAAAAATTAACGAAACAAAAACACTTTAATGTGTTTTAACGTTTTTTATTTTTAATTTATTTAAATTTTAATGACCCTTGGCAGTATTTTTATTTTTTTTTTTATTTTATTTTTCATTCAAAAAAATTTATTTTACTGTTTGTGGAGCGTGCGTGTGTTTGAAGTTGTTAAAGGTTGTTGAGCATTTTAGCCGGCACAGTGTTACGCTGATTGTCTGGCAGAATATCATTTGTGTGTGAGTGTGTGTGCATTTGAATGTTTTAATTTAAATATGAAAATATTGTTTAATATAATCTTTACATTTCTTTAAGTAAAAATAAAAAATACAAATTTTTATAAATCAGCATTTTTCTTTAAATATTTAGTTGCTGTTGTTATTTTGTTTTAGTAAAAGATTATAATCATATAATGCCCTGTCCGTCTGTCTGGCGTTTAAGTCTATTAAGCCCACATAAAATTTATTCAAAGTTAAAACAAAATTCACAAAAATAATCTGATGTCTTGGTGGTGCTTAATAATTCTTTTTTTTTAATATGTTGCTGTTGTTTTTCTTTTCTTGTTATAATTTGATATAAATAAATGTAGGAAAAGAAAAAAAAAAAAAAAAACGAAATATTAATGAAGGAAATTAAAAAGTTTTTTAATGTCTTCTACGTAATTCTCTTGTATATTTTCAATGTGATTTTTTTTTTTTTTTTTGGATTTTTATTTCTGTTTTATGGATTTTTATCATCTTAAATCTAATTTATGTTCGAAATTCTACAAAAGTTATTAATAAATTTTTTACGTTTGTTGTTTATAATTTAAGTAAATGATTTATTTGATGAGTGCACTTCTGCTGCTGTTCATAATGATAATCATGATGAGGGTGATTATAATGAAGGTTATAGGAAAGAAATAAATTTTTTATAAATTCCTTGAATATTAAAAAAAGTGCTCTAGGGAATTATTATGAATGAATAAAATAAGATTAATTTCAAGGAATTTTTTTTTTTTGTTTATACATAGAAATCCTTATCTATTAAAACAAAATAAAAGACTTTTCTTAAGAATAATTATATAAATGATAAAACAAAGTACTTATCACTTACTTTTCATTAAAAATTTTGAGATCTTTATATTTTTTAAATAAGTCATCGAAAATTTTTCCAAAGAAAAATTTATTTGTCGTAAAATCTTTTACAAAAAATTAAATTTATTAATAAATATTGCCAGAAATACTTTATCAAAAAGTTAAGTTATCGAATTAAAAATAAATGATAAATTTTCTATAGTAAAATCAAAAAGTTAAATAAATTATCTATAGAAAAATTCTATATGGAAAATCTTTCTATTAAGAATCAAAGCATCGTTCAAGATTTCAAGTTATAAACAGTCTTTCCTATAGAAAAGTCAAATTATCGATACCTTTTTTTATAGAAAGTTGTTTATATAGAAAAGTCAAGATATCGAACACTTTTCTCTAGAAAATTCAAGATACCCATAACTTTTTTATAGAAGTCAAATTGTCGTTAACGTTTCTAGAAAAAAATCAGGTTATCGATAAATTTTCTGGGCAAAAGTTAAATAATCAATAACTTTTCAAGTTATCGGTAACTTTTCTATAGAAAAGTCATGTTATCGGAAACTCTTCTATAGAAAAGTCATGTCATCTATAACATTTCCATAGAAAGGTCATGTTATCGATAACTTTTCCATACAAAAGTCATATTAGAGATAATTTTTCTATATAAAAGTCATGTTATCGATAACTTTGCTATGAAAAAGTCGAGTTATCGATATATTTCTACAGAAATCATGCTAAACATAACTTTTCTATAAAAAAAGTCATGTTATTTAAAATTTTTCTTGAGTACAGTTATGCTATCGATAACTTTTCTAACGAAAATTCATGTTATCGATATGCAAAAGTTATGTTATCGATAACTTTTCTATATAAAATTCATGTTATCGATAACTTTTCTTAAGTACAGTTATGTTATCGTTAACTTTTCTTTAAAAAAGTCATGTTATCGATAACATTTCTATATAAAAGTCAAGTTATCGATAAATTTTCTATAGAAAGTCATGTTATTGATAACTTTTCTTGGCAAAAGTCTTGATAAAACTTTCTATAGAAACTGCACTTTTCTATAGAAAAGTCACGTTATCAATAACTTTTCTATAGAAAATCATGCTATCGATATCCTTTCTATAGAGAAGTCATGTTATCGTTAACTTTTCTTTAGAAAAATCATGTTTTGCATAGCTTTTCGGTAGATAAGTCACATGTTATTAATAACTTTTCTAGGCAAAAGTCTTGTTATCGATAACTTTTCTAAAGAAAAATTTAATTATCGGTAACTTTTCTGGAGAAAGGTCATAATATAGATAACTTTTGTAAAGGTAATTCTTGATATCGATAGCTTTTCTAGAAAAAAATCAAATTATCGATAACTATTCTAGAGAAAAGTCATGATGTCGATAACTTTATCGATTCGATTTTCTAGTATTCATAATTGTGCTTTAATAAAATGTTGTTATCGAATAGTTTTCTATTGATAATTTATTTATCGATAATTTACCTTAAAATCAAATAATTTTTAATTTTGGCGTAAAAAATATCAAGTTTTGATTTTTTTAAGTTTTTAAAACACACTAAATATTTTTTATATTTACTGTTATATTGCGATGTAAGACCTGTTGCTAACGCCTTAATTTAAACTTTTATATTATTTGATATTTACGGGTTTAATAAATTAAATACATAGATACATACATTCATACATTCATATATGTTTTTATTTTAATTAATTTTTCTATCTACAGACTGTTATAAAAATTCAATTTAATCTTTTTGGCGCAATAAAAACATCCAATAGAATTTCTAAAAACAAAAAAACGAATTAAAAATTCTACATACCCACTGATCATAAACATTAAAAGTTTATTAAGTAAATGTCATCAATATTTTTATTGCTGCGAACAAAGACATTTTTCATAAAATGTTTGTTTTTGAACAAATTTATGACAAACAAGTAAACAAAAGAAAATATTAATTATTGTTATGGCTTCTATTATTTGGTTAATAAAAACGGCAAAATTTATTATGTTTGTTATAAAATTTATACCTAATCTTTTTAATTTATGAATACTTTTGAAATTTGAAATGAAAAAAAAATAGTTTTCTAATCTAATAGTTTAATTTAGTGAATTTAAATCTTAATCTGGTTGTTTTTTCAATATTTTTAAATTGTTTAGTTAACCTTAATGATCACACCTCGCTTTTAGGTATTAATGCTTGTAGGTAAACTATTCTTATTCAATAATATTTTAATTTTTTTGTTTTTGTATAAACTTAAGTGTGATATTTTTGCTATTTTCCCACTACTTATTGTTAATTTTACCTTTGTATTTCTAATATTCTTCAAGCGTTTTAATTTACAAATACGTATTTGCACATTTTTTTCTATTAGTTCGGTCATGGTAATTTTTGTAGTACCTCTATATTTTTAAAAACTATGTTAATAACAAAATGTGCAAAATACAAAGATGTATACACTACATATGGTAATTCTAGGTAGACTTAATTTATTATTCTATGGATATACCTATACCAAAGAATTCAAATAGATTTCTCTATACATGAAATTTAGAAACTGTTGCTATATTTTATTTTAAATTAGAAATTTAATGAATGTAACTATTTTAATAATTACGAGTGTCTAGGTATACCTATGAGTTAAATAATATACAAAATAGTCTTTGTAAATGTTTTTTCAGTTGTTAAATTTAGAATGTATGTCTATGTATTTAATAATGTTTTACTAATTAGATCGGTTTAGGTTTTTTCTATTTCTATTTTTATTTAAGTAATTCAGCCTTTGTGCAGAGAGGAAGTGAACATATTAACAAGTACTTTATAATGTTATTATTGTTGCTGGTGTTAGATATTAAGCAGTACCAACATTAAATACATTGTATATTCAATGTACTACATATTTAGGTATCTACATTGTTGTACGAGTACATAACATACATCACATCATATTTAAAATGTTATTAGTTGAAAATACAATGGTTTCTTTTTTTTTTAGCTTATTTTTTCTACCACCATCATGTTAGTAAGTATAGACGGTCATATGTGTTTACACACCTGTACTTAAATGTTTGTACGAACCAAGTGATTACATTAACAGTTCTTACCTACTTTATGTACAAAGTATTTACAATAAAGGAGGATTTGCAAGCAAATATGAAAAGACCTTTATACCCTCTTTTTATAACATGAATATTCTTTCCTATGGTGGCTTGATGACTCGCCATTAGAAACATTGTATGATAATTACAACCAGCTTTGTAAATAACATACATAACTCTTAGAAAGAATCATAAAAAAGGTATTTGCCTTTTTAAGGCTTTAATTTATAGTAATTATTAATAATTTTGATATGGAATAAATATTATTCAGCAAAACTATCGGAAAATAAATTCTTTCATAGCTAACTATAGTTTATATCAAAGATTACTACACTTTTCTAAAGAAAAGTTATCGATAACATGACTTTCCGATAGAAAAGTTATCGATAAGATGACTTTTCTATAGGAAAGTTATTGATAAGGTGACTTTTCTATAGGAAAGTTATAGATAACATGACTTCTATAGAACCGTTATCATCAATATGACTTTTCTATAGAAAAGTTTTCGATAACATAACTTTTCACGGAAAATCTATCGATATAGTAACTTTTGTATAAAAAATTTATAGATATGTTAACTTTTATAAAGAAAAAATTTCGATATGTTGATTTCTCTATAGAAAAATTATAGAAATTTTGCCTTTTACATAGAAAAATTATCAACTCTTTGACTTTCGTTTAGATAAATCGATATTTTAATTTCTCTAGTTAACGATAAATTGACATTTCCATAATAAATTTATCGATAGCTTGACTTTTCTGCACAAAAGTTAGCGATAACTTAACTTTTCTATAGAAAAGTTATCGATAACATGACTTTCTATAGCAAAATTGTCGATATCATGACTTTTCTGTAGCTAAAATGTCTTAACTTTTCTAGAGAAAATTTATCGATAACTTGACTTTTCAAGAGAAAGGTTATCGATAACTTAACTTTTCTAGAAAAAAGTTATCGATGACTTGACTTTTCTATAGAAAAGTTATCAATAACATGACTTTTCTATAGAAAAGTTATCGATAACTTGACTTTTCTTCAGAAAATTTATCGATTTCTCTAGTTAACGATAAATTGACATTTCCATAATAAATTTATCGATAGCTTGACTTTTCTGCACAAAAGTTAGTGATAACTTAACTTTTTTATAGAAAAGTTATCGATAACATGACTTTCTATAGCAAAATTGTCGATATCATGACTTTTCTGTAGCTAAAATGTCTTAACTTTTCTAGAGAAAATTTATCGATAACTTGACTTTTCAAGAGAAAGGTTATCGATCTTAACTTTTCTAGAAAAAAGTTATCGATGACTTGACTTTTCTATACAAAAGTTATCAATAACATGACTTTTCTATAGAAAAGTTATCGATAACTTGACTTTTCTTTAGAAAATTTATCGATAGCTCTACTTTTCTATAGAAAAGTTATCGATAACTTGACTTTCCTATAGAAAAGTTATCGATAAATCTACTTTTATATAGAAATGTTATCGATAACTATATTTTTCTATAGAAAAGTTATCGATGACTTGACTTTTGTATGGAAAACTTATCGATGACTTGATTTTTCTACAGAAATGTTATGACAACTTGACTTTCCTATAGAAAAGTTATCGATGACTTGACTTTCCTAAAGAAAAGTTATCGATGACTTTACATTTCTATTGAAAAGTTATCGATAAATTGACCTTTCTATAGAAAAGTTATCGATGACTTGATTTTTCTATAGAAAATTTATCGATAACTTGACTCTTCTATAGAAAAGTTAACGATGACTTTACTTTTCTATTGAAAAGTTATCGATAACTTGACTCTTCTATAGAAAAGTTATTGATAACTTGACTTTTCTATAGAAAAGTTACCGATAACTTGACTTTCCTATTTAAAAGTTGTCGATAACTTGACTTTCCTATAGAAAAGTTATCGATAACTTGACTTTCCTAAAGAAAAGTTAACGATGACTTTACTTTTCTATTGAAAAGTTATCGATAACTTGACCTTTCTCTAGAAATGTTATCGATAACTCTACTTTTATATAGAAAAGTTATACATAACTTGACATTTCTATAGAAAAGTTATCGATAACTTAACTCTTCTATAAAAAAGTTATTGATAACTTGACTTTCCTATGAAAAAGTTGTCGATAACTTGACATTTCTATTGAAAAGTTATCGATAACTTGACCTTTCTATAGAAAAGTTATCGATGACTTGATTTTTCTATAGAAAATTTATCGATAACTTGACTCTTCTATAGAAAAGTTAACGATGACTTTACTTTTCTATTGAAAAGTTATCGATAACTTGACTCTTCTATAGAAAAGTTATTGATAACTTGACTTTTCTATAGAAAAGTTACCGATAACTTGACTTTCCTATGAAAAAGTTATCGATAACTTGACATTTTTATAGAAAAGTTATCGATAACTTGACTTTTCTATAGAAAAGTTTTCGACAACTCGACTTTTAATAAAAAAGTTTTCGATAACTAGATTTTCAATAGAAAAGTTATCGATTACTTGACTTTTGTTATCGGAAAACTGACTTTTCCACAGAAAAATTGTCAATAACATAACTTTTCCATAGTTAAATTATCGAAAGCTTTTCTTCTCTAAAGAAAAGTAATCGATTCCATGGAAATGTAATCGATCTCTTTACTTTTCTAAAAAAAAAAAATTGTCTATATATTGATTTTTCTCTTAAAAAATTATCGTTATTTTGATTTTTTTTATAGATAAATTATCGAAATTTGGTGTGGACTTGATTTTGCTTTAAAAAACTAATTGTGTGCTTTATTTCTGTTAATATTATAGTGACTATTACTTTGTTTTTTTATTTGAAATTTTATCTTCAATTATTTTGTATTAAACACCAGTTTGAGCATTTCCTAAATTGTAGCACAATTGAATTGCTAAATTACTTTTTCCCTGAAACTACTTAAAATAATGCACCCAAGACATACTTAAAAGCAGACATATTTGGAACACTATAATGTCGTTCTTGACCAACTAAAATTATCTTATTAGTGCTATCGCAGTCATATTAATACATGGAAATAAATACAATATAAATTTCAGTGTTTTTTGCTATTTTTCATATGAAATATATTTTTATAATAAACTTTTTAAGTTGATTGTTAAAAGAAAAGAAAAAAGTCAGAAAAAAACATGTTGAAAAACAGCAAGTAATTTAAATATTCATTGTTTTTTTGACACTACTAAGGTGCTTAAATATTTAAGTGGTCATACTTTAACAAACATATGGGTACCACCACTAAGTACTTTTGTTTGTTTTTTTTTTTTTTTTTTTTTTGTGTTCTAGTATTTTTTTAAAAAACAACAACCTGATGGTACTTAGAAATTATAAAAGAAAAAAAATGTATACAAAATACGTCATGTACTTGAACAAAGTAGTTCTGTATTTTGTTAAAAACATTTCAAACTCAACACTCAAACTCTTAGAAAATTATAAGAACGAACACCGTGTGTTTTTTTTTTCAAAAAACACTTTTGTGTTTTCAGTAAGTTTTATTTTGTTGTTGTTTTGTTTCTTTTTTTTTCACAGAAAATTGCATTTTTATGCGGGTTTTACATATACAAAAGATAATTCTATAAGTATACATTCATATGTATGTACATTTACACTTTAAAAGTATAAATTTATACTTATGGTAACACCATATATATACATACATATGTAAGTATGTATATTTATATCCAATGTACGTTGTAGTAAACAATCTTTAAGTTTGTACTCATAAACCACATTTGAAAACCCAAACGACCCTATTTATACCAACTATACAATTTGTACTTCGTAGTTTTTTGTTGGTTTTTCTGCTCTAAATACCCGGAGGAGTGTTGTGTTGTTTTGCTTTGTTTTGTTTTCATTTTTATATTCCATGGTGATTTCCTAGTAATCTCATTCACTTTTTCTATTTCTTTATTGTAATCTTCTTCAATGTCCTATTTTCCTATTCTTTAGTGTTGTTTGAGATGCTTAAAAAGTTAAGGTTCATTTACCATTAAGTATGTTACTTTACTTTACTTGCCATTTCCTTAAGGTGACGTTTTGTTGTGTTGGTGCCGCTGCTGCTGATGTTGGTGTTTGTAAATTAAATAATAGAATTTATTATATTTTTCTTCTGTTCGTTTTCCTTTTTTTTTTTTCATAAGGACACCCCATATATAATTTTGTGTCTAAGAAAAATAGAATTGGAAGTTGTGAGGTTTCAAGGGAAAATTTATTAACACTGATTAATGACATCAACATATTTTTCTTTTGATGTTTTTTAGATATAACAAACAAAAAATGTGTATGTATATGTTTAGAAATAAAGTTATAGTAAAATTTGAGATAAAAAATGGTTAATGTCATATTGAATTTAAGCATAAAAGCAGTATCTAAGCCGTCGACTGTGTTCAGAATGTTTTATGGATTCCTATTAAGAATTGCAAACTCAACAACATAATGCTGTATTTACAATCTAAGATGATTTCCGATAACACCATGTTTGTAGAGGACGAACAGGTGTTACTTGTAGATTTGTTATACCCTACACCACCATAGATGGGGAGGGTATTATGCGTTTGTGCTAATGTTTGTAACACCCAAAAATATTGATCTAAAACCCACTTTAATTTATACCAATTGGCTTAGAATCACTTTTTGAGTCGATTTGACGATGTCCGTCCGTCTGTCCGTCCATGTAAACCTTGTAATCAAACTACATGTGGCAATTTTGAACAAAAATTATTAATTCCTATATAATTCCCTCTTTCGGGAATCACCCAAAAGTGATTAAATCCATATAAACGTTACCATTGACGCAATATTCTATATTCGTATAAAAGACCCCTTCCCTAATTATAATGTACACAATGGTGTAGGGTAAAATATGGTCGGGTTTGACCGACTATATCTTTTTCTCTCGTTTTTATACTCTTCAGCACCACATAAAATAATTATTTAAAACTTAATTCTGAATCAAATTCCGTTTGTCAGTTTCATATCTAAAATGATTATGTAGATAATGCTAAGACCTCGTGAAGGTAATTAATATCCATGTATCGAAAAGAAATATATAGGAAAGTTCAGGAACCTAACTTTTGTTTGCTACTATTACATATATAAAAGTTTCAAGCCATTAAAAGCTTTTAATGAAAAGTCCTCATTGAACAAATACGTAGTCAATGTAAAAAACTTGTACCCTACATAAACGGTTTTATTTGTAAGAATCGTAACCTATTTTTTAACCCAAACTGAAGATTACTTAATTATGTATTTTATCTAAAAATGTCTGGATTATTTAAGAAAAAGAAATTCAAAATTCAATTAGTAACTTCTACACGAAGAAGAATCAATAAATACAAAATAAATAATCCTTATAAAAAAATAAATGTAACCTTTCAGGGCTAAAAAATTTATTTTATAAAATTTATTTTCAGTTCTACTTAGTCAAAAAGATGGGGGGTATATTGAATTTGTCATTCCGTGTGTAACATGTCGAAGAAATCATTTAAGGCCCCATAAAGTATATATTTTCTTGGTTCTGGTTAGATTCTGATTCGATCTAGCTATGTCCGTCCGTCTGTCTGTTGAAAGCAGGATAGGGATCGAACGGGACAATCTAGGGGGAGAAAATTTGGCTCAAATATTTATCTCATATGAGGTTTGTTTGGTATTGAAAATAAGAAAAATTGGTTAACAAACAAAAAAGTTATGGGCAAAATACTAGAAACACAGGGTGTCCGTTGTAGCTTCGTTTCATAGTTTTCTGTTGATATCTCTTAAACAAAACCATGTACGATAACAAAATTTTGTACATGTAGTTCTAGGGTCGATATAAACTTGGAAAACAAAAATGGGCGTGGTACGCTCACTTTACCGCCCACCTCCCATATAGGGTGAAACGTCAACGAAATTTTGTACAAATAGTTTAAGGACAAATGTGAACTCGTAAACAAAAATGGGCGTGGTCCACCCACCTCTCATATAACGTAAAATTTTAGAAAGTTGATGGTGGGTATATGGATTCGGCCAAGCCGAAAATAACATTCGCGCTTGTGGTATTTCCATTCGTTTAGGATATCTAAGGTTACCGATTTTACCCCATATACATTCGAATTTCCAAAAAGTACCAAACTTGAATTCGCCAACTTTTGATTAGGTACTAATGTGATGCATATTTTATTTCTATGCTTAGGGGTTTAGAACATAGATAGGGTGCCAAAAAAAGTACCAAAATACATTTTTTTACCCGTTTTCTGATTAAAAGAGACGAATTTGTAAAAAATACCAGACATCTGTCCAATTATTTGTTGAATGAATATTCTACTTTTTTTGTATCTCTTTTTGTTTAGAAGATATAAGGTACCGTTTTTAATCCATAAACATTAGAATTTCCAAAAATCCCGTCTTAGTTGATCTATTTGGTCTACATAGAAAAACCTAAAATCCAATTTCAGTTACGAATATTATTATATTCAATTATTTTATTAATTGAAATACAACCTAAAAATTTATATTCAATTTATCTAATTTTTTTATATTTGATTAATTTGTTATTTTATACAATTAAAAAAGTAATTGAAATAGTTTTTGTCTTTGATAAATCATTTAATAAACCCTATGTTTGCTGTCCCAGGAAAAATTTTATTAGTTCTACAACTAGTTCCAGAACACATGAAAATAGCCTGTACTTGTTCTACTTTGGCGTTACGACCAATGATTTTTGTTTGAAGTTGTCAGCTTTAGAACTAGTTCTGTGGAAGTGTTAGCTAGCCAGTACCCATTCTATGGAACGATTCTAGAACCAATTCTTTAATCAGTGAATTTTGTTCGAAATTCTCATATTCAGAACTAGTTTCATAGAAGCGTTAGGGAACGGTTTCAGAATCTGATTTTTTTTTATATTTTATTCTAATGGGCTATTTCCTAAAGGCCGCTTTTGAAATCAATTTAATTTTGTAAATACTCTTTTTTTAATTTTTGAAATTTTTTATAAAAGTATTTTAAACAGTTCAAGGAAGTTATTCTCTAAAACATTCTTTAAAACGAATTTAGAATCAGAATAAGGTTCTACTCCATTAGTGTCAGAATTGGTTGTGATACCACTAGTTCTGAGGATGTTATTAAAGAATCTGAAGAGGTTTTGATTACACCAGTTCTAGAACTAATGATTTTAGTGTTCTAAATGTTCTAAAATTTTTCCTAGGGTGTTGGAATATTTCGATTTTGAGTAATTTATTTAATTTTAAAATTATTTTAAACCTTTTTGAAAATTCTGATTAATAATTTATTTATTTTTTTTTTTTTTTTTTTTTTTGTACATGTTCATTTCCTAAATTTCAAGAAAACTTTTCCTTGGTAGTTAACGAAAAAACCGTTAAACAAAGTTTTAATTTAAATTTCCTGTAATACCAGCAAATGAAGGGTTAATAAAAGAAATCGCTCTATTTGACAACTTTTAGAATTATTTCAATACAGTTATTTAATTACTTTCCAACTTTGTTTTTTGTACATTACCTTGGGCACATGCATTTAATCTATTTTTTTTTTTCGATCATAAAGTAATAAAGACTTTTTTATAAAGTGATTAAGATAAATGTGGTACCAACAAAATATAATCAATTTATTTCAACTTTTATAATACTAATGGATTAAAGTTAATTTTTTCTTTTTATTAAATAAGTGTGTTTTTTTTAAATATACTCTGGCCTCTTAATAATCTAAATACAATTTCAGGCTTAAGTATTTTTTTTTTTTTTTTTCAAACGTAATCTTATTTCCTACAATTAATAACAAAAAAATAACCAAGAAAATTGTATATTTAAAAAGAAACCTTCAAAATACCAAATGCCATTATGTTTATAGACACAAATTTTATTTTTTCTGATAATCTCTTTTTTCGTAAAGGTTTGTTTAGTTTAAAGAAAAACGTATTATTGTTATTTTTATTTTATTTCATTCAATTTTAATCGATGGTTTTTTAACACGTTAAAATGCAATGAATTCTTATTAAAGAAAACAAAACCCCAACCAATTTGAAATACCAAATAAAAGCAAAAAATTCAAACTAAGTAAAACTGGGCGTAGTAAATTCGTTTCGTTTTTTATGTGTTATTTTCATTTTTTGGCGTTCATGATAATTTAAAATTGATTAGATGTATAAAAATTTCAAACCATAAAAAAATTTTAAGGCAGAAAGAAAAAAATTGTTTAGACCTTGCAACATTTTTAGTGTGTGTAGTTTTTTTTTATTTAGTTTATATGTCTACTTTAACTTTCAATGGAATTCTAATGAATGTGTTTTGTATGCGATTTAATTTTGTTTCTTAATAATACTTTTTATTTAATATCAGTTAGAAAAACTCATTAGTTGTGTGGTTGGTCACGTTATGTTCGAATACGCCTAATAATTAATTTAAAAAATTTTAGAGAATAATAACTAATCGAATGGTATGAGAAGAAAAAACTAGTCTTAGAGCTTAAGGCATTTATAGCGAATTGTTTAACTGCTAATTATAGTTTTAAGACAAAAATTTTAATCAAAAAAATTTTTTATGTTAAACTTTGAACTAAACAAAATAATTAAGACTCATTGAGATAAGAGAATTTAAGTTTCGCAAGTTAAGTTTTTGAAATAAGAAGTTAGATCGAAAAAATCTTAACATATATAAAATTCAATAATTTGAAAACTGTTTATCATAGATTACAGAAAAGTATATAGCTGTTTATATATTGGTACGTTTTTGGTAACCCTTCCATTAGACATTTGATAGTTGTTTGAGCCACTTTTTTGGAACAGTTTGCCTATCTCCTTTTAAAATTTTCGACATTTTGGGCAAGGACCGGAAACATTTTTTATTTTGTTTTTTACAAAAAAATATTTTCATTGAAGTTAAAAATTATTCTATAATATACTTAAACAAAAAATATAAAAAAAGGTTTTAAAAAAAAATGGAAAATAAAATATCCATAATAAATGTAAATTTTTAAGACAAATAATGAAAAATTTATTATTCAAATGATGTTTTTCATCTTTATCAAATGTTTTCATCACAAACTAAGATAAATTCCTATGAATGTTTGTATGGATTATTTTATCTGATAACGATGTTCTCATCTCAAATGAAAATTTATTTCATTCTAAGGTACCTCTTCTTAAAAGTTTGGTTCATATTTCTGCCAAAGGAACAATATGAAAATATGGTATCGCAAGAAAGGACTTTGGGGCTTGCATTTAATGACGTAACAAAAATTTAGGACCAGGTCCAAATAAGTCCAAAATTTTGCAATTTTTCACAAAAAATTTAAAAATTTGAATTTTTTACACAAATACTTAAAAAATTGGGACCAAAATAATACAATATAATCCTATAGCAGTTATACCGAAACGAGTTTTTCTGTTTTTATACACTACACCACCATAAGTGGTTGCGGTATTATTTGTTTGTGCAGAAATTGTAACGCAGAGAAAGAATCTTTGGACCCCCACCTTAAAGTACACAGTTTGACTCAGAATCACTTTCTGAGTCGATTTAACGATGTCCGTCCGTCTGGTCGGCTTTCTTGCTGGATGTCCATATAAAGCTTATGCGCAAAGTACAGGGCGCAATTTGAAGATAATTTGATGAAATTTGGTACATGTGCTTTCTTTAACACAAGGCCGAAGCAAAAGTTTTGGACTTATTTGGATCATTTCGCGGCCACCCTAATGTATACCATTTAAAACGTTGCTTTTTTTCGATAATCCGAAGCGACTTTGGTCATTTATTTATTATTATATTCAAAGCCCAATATGATTACTAAGCAACTATCAAATTTCCAATTGTTTAAAATAAATTCATTTCTAAATTTATATTTTTAAATTATACAAAGAAAAAGTTTTTTCGTACATAAAAAAAAAAAAACTTTTTTTTTAAAAACTTTTTTTTAAAATACAAAATTATTTTGTACTTTATTTAAAATGTTTGTTTTAATAATTTTATTATTTTGTTTTTGAACAGTTAAGAAAAATATTATATTTTGAACGAAAGTGTTTTAAATTTTTTCAATGAAAACTTAAAATTTTATGTTTTTTGTTCGTAATTTCTGGTCTCTGATTTTGGGAAACTTTTTTTGTGCTCTTCAATTCTCTTTTCACAAAAGCCTAATATATCTCCACTGGTCTTAGCTCCGGACAATTTGGAGCGTTGACCTCTCTTGGTACTCTTGGTACCGTAGTAACACGATGACAAATCAGGCCAAAAATATGTGGACACCTTGTGCTCTCTTATGAAAGGAAGGAGCCTTTTTTGTAAATATTCGTTGATGTATATTTCGGTATTTATAGAACCCACTGTGACAAATGACTTGCATCTTTTGCCGCAACTACATAAAGCTTGTCATACCAACAATTTTTTAGGAAATTTTGTGTGCTTTTATATCCTAAACTTATCTTCAACATTTCCTCGAGCATTAGCAACATAAAATTTTTTACCCCAAAGCTGCGAAAAATCTGCCAGTACATACATTTCGTCGTCCATTGTACAACATGGGTATTTTTGTATGAGCATTGATTTTAATTTCTGTGCCCCATTCTTGGCATCTAAATTTTTTGCACCATTCCTTTTTGGAAATTTTTAGACTTTTTATGTTTTTAAGCCTGCATTGGCTTTAACTTTTCGCACCAAATAGACAGAGTACTGAGCTAACCGTTCTGGTTTTCTATCAGATGTGTTTGGAGCACTTTTCAATATGCTTTCAATTTTCTTGACCTTCCGAATATAATGTGGACCTTTTTTTTCTGCCCGAAAAAAGTTTCCTTTTAATGGCCTAATTCTCCTGATACTGTTTAATAAAATTGGAAACAGTTTGACGACAGACCTTTAGTTCCTTGGCCAATTTTTTGTACGACCAATTTGGATATTTTTGAAGTTTTATTTGTTTTTTTTTATATTTTGATCAAACTCACAACAATTCAACATGATTGTCATTAAAAATAATAACTAACATATTTTTCAAAGATAACTAGAGCAAAGAAAAAAAAATTGCTTCCGAAAAAAGTTGAGGCAAACGTGTGTTAAGATTTTTTCGATCTCACTCCTTATATATTTTGTCCTTTCGGTCCTGTATTAGAAATAAAATCAGATTTTAATAAGGACTGCGCACGAAAAAAATCCGTGCATGCTCTTGGGCTTATAACTTTTGATGTGGTGAAAAATTAATAATTCTGTTAACTGGTTTGTATTTGCCATTATGCTCACTTGCCATGTGCTAAGTTTCATGGTAATAGCAAAATTGGTTTTTCTTAAAATGAAAGTTTAACAAAAAATACGTAAACACATAATTCAAAATTTTCATGAAATCTTGCATTGAACATATAAAATAATTGCAGGAAAATGTTGTGCCGCAAAATACAGTTTCTTGGGTCATAATATTATACAAAGAAGTCATGATCACTGAATGGTAACTTGGTAATGGAAGACAAATAGTATCTTCAGACTGTAGGACTCAGGCAAAATAGAAAGGATTTTGATAGAAAATCACCTCATCTCTGGAAGAAAAGTGTCAAAAAAAGTTAATTGCTTTGAATCTTTATCAGAAAATTTGAAAGAAAGTCTAGCCTGAAGACGTATAAAGTAAGAAAAACATCATATTAGAAAAGCAAACAAGAATTTGGAGGTAAAAAATAACATGAAAGTACTTCGGACGAATTTTTTTCGAAATTTTATTTCTGTATAGTAGACGATGAAACGTTCGTGCAGGGTGACTTTTTTCAACTTCCTAGCCAGGAATTCTATGTCGCAGATGCTAGAGGCATTATTTCGTGTATCAAAGAAATCAAAATTCCCAAGAAAGTTTTTGATTTGGGAAGCCATATGCATACGCAGAAATGAAGCACTTCATTCATTAAAAAATGGTTGCATTAACACAGAAATATATATGAATGAGTGTCTTTGGAAATGACTTCTCCCTTTCCTAATAAAATTCAGTGTATCCGCTATTTTCTGGCATGTTTCAGCTTCTTCTCATTACAACAACAAAACAATGGTGTTGCAACAAAGAAATTGTAAGAGTTTATCCGAAACTCCGTGCAATTGAAAGATATTGGACTCTAGTAAAAAATAATTTAAAAGACATTAAAAGCTCAGCATAAAATGAAACGGAGTTTAAAAATAAGTGGACTTATTCGAGCAAAAAAGTGATCGAAACACAATAAAACCTTTAATTAGAATAATTCCGGAAAAGATCAGATATGGTCAATTATGGACCGATCTTGTTGAAATTTGGCACAAAGATTGACACTTATACAAAACTCCATACTCCTTTGTTCATTGAAATATTGCTATATTTAAGGCATTTATGATCGTTAAACCCCTATTCAGGGAGGACATTTGTATGGGGGCTAGGTGAAATAATGGACCGATCATAACCAATTTCAATAGTCTTCGTCCTTGTATTAAAATAATTATTCGTGCCAAATTTCATTAAGATATCTTTAAAATTGCGACCTGTACTTTGTTCACAATGTTTACATGGACAGACATCCAGCCAGCCAGACGGACGGATGGACAGACATCGTTAAATCGACACAGAAAGTGATCTAGGGTATAATAAAATATCAAATTTAAATAACAAAATTAACAAAAGAATTATAAAGAAAATACATCGTGATTAATTTCGCTTAATTTTAACTCCTTAGACTAAATATAGTGTTAAAAGTTAAATAATTTTTTTGATTTCTCGTCAAAAATTACGATTTTTGTTAAAAAATATAAGTGATCATAAATCAAGCTCCTTTTTCCATTTAAAAGCTTATTTAACGAAATAATTACTGTTTTAGTTTTCATTGGCTTTTCTGTCGTAATTGTTACTTTTATTAAGTAATGTTAGTGATCAGAAATCAAGGACCTTTTTCCATATAAACGCTTATTGAGAGAGATAATTGAGGTTTCAGTTTTCTTTGGCTTTTCATCAAAAAATTAGATTGTTGTTAAGAATACAAGTGATCACAAATCGAGACCCATTTTCCAGTTCAACGCTTATTTAACAAATAATTAGTTTTAGTTTTCTTTAATTTCCACCAAAATTTTGATTTTTGTTAAGAAATATAAAATAATATAAATACCTAGGAATTTTTTCCTTTAAATAACCATTTACCAAGATAATTGAAATTAATCTGCATTTTTATGAAATCCTCATAGGAATTGGATTGAAAATGAAATTCAAATCCAGTTGCAATTTATGAAAACGTAACAAAAATAATAAAAACAGGCTCTTAGTTTTGATATTTGTTAGGAAATATAAGTCGAGGCCCTATTTTCATTAAAACACTTATTTAACGAAATAATTTAGATTTTGAAGTCTAAACTTCATATTGAACCATTAAACTATAAGCCCCCGTCCCCATTTTTAATAAATTTGTTGGTATTGAAAATTGGGCTTGTTTTATGCCTCCACACACCCTTTTTATGGTAACCAAAGTAACATGAAGCCATTAAAAAAAAACCCACAAAATAATACAGAACAAAATAGAAGAAATAATAAATTTCAAATGAGTTTTATCTAATAGAAACCACAACAAAAGCTTATCACAAATACAAACATCAAATATATATAAAATTCCCAGAGCTGCCCACATTTTTTTTTTTTTTTTCTACAAAACCACCACATTCGGTTAAATGGTGTTTTTGCTTTAAATAATTGGAAAATGTATTTATAACTTTTTTTTATTTATTTTTCCTTTGTAACAATTTTATTATTGTTAAATGCAAGTTTTTAATAAATCAAATTGTAACAAACCATGTTATTATTACAAAATACAAATGAAATTTCCAAACACGCGAATTCCATAAAATATAACAAAATAAAAAAAAGTAAAAATGAAAAAATCATACAGAGAAATAATTACAATAGTTTATTAATTAATTAATAACCACATGTAAAAACGTTTCCACTTTTAAATGATACAATCCATACATGCCGCACTCGATTTGATGAAAACAATTTAAATTGAAAATAATAAAATTACAAAAAAAAAAAAAAAAAAAAAAAAATTATTAATAAAATATAAACCAACAGAATAATTAATCAGACTTTGTTTGATTTTTCTCTTCTCTCCCCAGTTTATTTTATTTTATTTTTCTTTTTTTTATAATTTTTCATTCATTATTAAACATTTGAGGTCTTTTTGATCATCAATAATAAATAAATTAATGACTGAATGACTGATAGAAAGAACTGAATAAATATTATAACTAAATAACTGCACGACTGTTGGATGGGTTTTAAGTACAAAAAGTTACAAGTGAAATAATTAAAATTTATTATATTTTAATTATTGAATTTAATTCATATTCAGTATGGACAACAATAAGCATTAAGTGTCATGTAATAATAATATACTTATTTAAAAATGTGATTCTTTGTATTTCAGTTCAAGAAAACGGAATTTAAATGATTAAATTGTGCTTAATTTTAAAAATATAATAATATTAAATTTACCTACAAATGTTTTGAATCGAATAAAAGAAATTTACAAAGTTTAAAGTTTTGATTACAAACATTTTATGTTTTGTGAATTGGCAAAACTGCACAATGATTAATCTAGCACCAGAATCATTAAGTCCAACATTTTCGATCAATTTTACTATATTTGCTTGTAATTAGTTTAAGAACAATATAACACAGAGGTACAAAATGACAAAAAAATTCTGCGGTACGGGGTTTCTCAGTCAATTCGGATACACGGTATTAATATTTACTAAGCCTCTAATCTACTTTTTTCGAATTGTTTCTAGTTCTTTTGTAAAATTAACGAGGTTGCACTATATTTTGAAGCATATCTCAAAAACGACTTATCTGAATTTGTTAAAAAAATATAAAACAATTTAAATTAAAATTATCTTCAAGTCATTTTTATACTACTCTTTAATACGATTAGCAGTTATTCAGATGTTATGCCCATCTTTTCAGAAAAAATAAAATTTGATACAAAATTTCAACAATTTTTTTTTTTTTTTTTTCGAAAAATTATAAAAATTCGAAAATACCAAAAATTTAAATTATTATTCCTTAATCATAAAGATAAGTTTGTTACAAATAAAATAAGATATATTTCATTGAAATAAATGCCTAAGTTTTGATTTTATTCACAAATCTATATCTAAGGAGTGAGATCGAAAAAATCTTAACACACATTTTGTCTCATAACTTTTTTCGGAATCAATATTCAAAATTTTTTTTGATCTAGTTATCATGGAAAAATACTTCAGTTATTATTTTTAATAACAACCATGTTAATTTGTTTTTATTTTCATCAAAATAAGTGACGAAAAAGATTTATGTCCTACAAGTTATTAAAAAATTTCAAAAAATCCAAATAGGTCTTACAAATCATTGGCCACAGAATTAAATGTCGTCCGTAAAACCGTTTCTAATGTTATTAAACAGTATCAGGAGAATTTTACTATTGATGTGAAACCTAGTTCGGTAAGAAAAAAGGACCACATGATATTGAGAAGGCCAGAAAATTGGAGGCATATTGAAAGGAACTCCAAACACATCTGGTAGAAAATCAGCTCAGTTTTCTCAGTGCTTCGACTATTTGGTGCGAAAATTTAAAGCTAATGGGAAAGTTCAAAAAATTCCAAACTGGAATTCTGCAAAAAAAATTACAAGCCAAAAATAGGACTCGGAATTTAAAACCAAATTTCATACAAAAATACTCAAGCTGTATAGGTGCTGGCAGAATCTTCGCAGCGTGTGTCACAAAAATGTTTATTGCTAATGCTCGAAGCAATGTTGGAGATAAGTTTAAGACCCAAAAGCATACAAAATTCATGGTATGACAAGCTTTTTGCAGTTGCGGCAAAACAGGAAAGTCATTTGATACATTCGGATCTATAAATAAAAAAATATGCATAAAGGAATATTTGCAAAAAAAGACTTCTTCTTTTCTTAAGAAAGCACAACGTGTCCACATATTTTTGGACCCATTTGGTATCATGTCACTACGGTAAGAATGCTCTGGAGTGGTACCAAATCAATAACATAGTTTTAGTACCAAGAGAGGTCAATTTTCAAAATTGTCCATAGCTTAGACCAGTGGAGAGATATTGAGCTCTTGTGAAAAGTGAATTCAAGAGCACAAAAAAGGTGTCCCAAAATACCGAAGATGTTAACAGAAGATGTGCACACTGTTCCAAAAAAGTGACTGAAGCAACTATCAAATCTCCAAAGAAAGGGTTTTTAAAAATGGTCCACAATTTTATAATTAGTGGTTAGAACCATAAATTATTATATGTTTCTGTGATCTGTGCTAAATTACTAAATGATTAAAAAAATAATGAAAACTCTAAGATCAACCGTTTTCAAGTTATTGAATATTATGTATGTATTATATATTTTTCGATCTCACTCCTTATAAAGAAATGATGTTAATATTTGGAGCTAAATAAAAATTAAACAGGTAAATGTATTCCAATGAAATTTTTTCACAATATAGATAAACTTATTCCAAAATCAAGGAATGAAAAAAACTCCCACTTTTTTGTACCAAAATACCCAATAACCCAGTCCAGGGAAAACTTGTTTCAATATTTGATTTTTTATATATATATATATATATATATATATATATATATATATATATATATATATATATATATATATATATATATATATATATATATATAAATTTTTCATGAAATCTTACATCAGTCATATAAAACAATTGCTAGGAAGGCAGTTGTGTCAAAAAAATACAGTTTCTTGGGTCATAATATTATACAAAGAAGTCATGGTTACTGAATAGAAACCCGGTAGTGGAAGAAAAATAGTATCTTCAGGCTCTAGGACTCAGACAAAATAGAAAGAATTTTCAGAGAAATTCCCCTCATCTCTAGAAGAAAAATGCCACAAAAAGTTTATTGCTTTGAATTTTTATTAGAAAAATTGAAAGGAAATCTAGCCTGAAGACGTATAAAATACAAACAAATCCTAATAGAAACGCAAAGCAAGAATTTGGAGATGAAAAAATAACGTGAAAGTTCTTCAGATGAATTTTTCCATAATTATGATCAGGGTATAATAGACGATGAAACGTTCGTACAGTCTAAATTTTTTCAACTTCCTGGCCAGGAATTCTATGTTGCAGATGCTAGAGGGAATATGGCAGAAAAATATCGCGCATCAAAGAAATCAAAATTCCCAAGTTTTTGTTTTGGCAAGCCATATGCATATGCGAAAAAAAGGCACTTCATTAATAAAAAATGGTTCTATTAACACAGAAATATACGCGAATGAGTGAATTTGGAAAAGATTTCTCTCTTTCCTAAGAAAATACAATGTATCCAATTTTTTCTGGCCTGTTCTCGCTTCTTCTCAATACAGCAACAAAACAATGGAGTGGTAAAAAGAAATTATCAGTGTTTGTACCGAAAGATACTAATCCATCAAATTGTCCGGAACTCCGAGCAATTGAAAGATATTTGGCTCTAGTAAAAATAATTTAAAGAACATTAAAAGCTTAACTTAAAATGAAGTGGAGTTTAAAAATAAGTGGACTTATTCGAGCGAAAAAGTGACCGAAACATAATAAATCCTTTAATTGGAAAAATTTTGTAAAATATCAGATATTTTCTTAAAAACCAACCGAAAATAATTTATTTTTCTATGTTTAGAACTTGAACATAAGAGTCACTAATAAAAATATAATTAAAAAAAAAATCGCCTCTTGGTTTAGTTTTTATAAGCGGATTTGCATGCACGGATTTTTTCGTGCGCAGTCCTTATATAATTTTGAATTTAAGGAAACAAATTAAAAAATATTTTCAAAATTAACAAATTTGAATAGGGCTTTAGGGGTTACTATTCGACGTGCAGGAACACGCGTCTCTTACTCAGCTTCTTTGCTCTTGTAAGTCCCTGTCGAAGAACAGGATACACGCAAAGAAAAAATATGGTTTGGGGTGACCATAAACTAAGAGCAACATGCTTTAATTGTAATATATGGTCCCAGGTTACAATAAGTATATTTGTACATAATCATTTTTCCGATTCCATTCAATAATTTTTTCATCATTTAATGATTCGGTTTAATCATATTTATAACTTTTTTATTATAATATTTCTTCCGATTTCCCAATTTTTTTATCATTTAATAATCCCATTTTATCATATATATAAACCAATTTTATCATTTAATAATCCCATTTTATCATATATATAAAATAATTTAATCATTTAATAATCCCATTTTATCATGTATATAATCCCATTTTATCATATATATAATCCCATTTTATCATATATATAACCCCCCTTTTTGTAATACTGAATACATTTAAAATAAAGCACATTTATCTGAAATTTTTATTTATTTATTGAGAATATTGAACAAAAATTTTTCAGGTATAAAAATTTATTAATTTTTAATTATAAAATTATAAGTTATTAATAGTTTTTTATATAATATTTATACTCTACATATTAATTTTTAACCTATATTTACATATTTATTGTTTAAATATTATTTACATATTATATTTTATAATATTTACATAAGAATTTAAATCAACAGTTTTATGTTTTCTTTGCTAATGCAAATATAGCCAATAAGATTTGATTATAAAATTTTATTGGCTATAGAATAGATATTAAAAAATAAAAGTACTCATAATCCTGCTGAAAGGCTTGAAAATGTGAGTTAAATCCATGGTTTGAAAGACTTTGACCGCAAAGATAGTAAGATTCATTAGAGCAATACATGTGCTTTATATGACCAAATAATGAAACGTCATTTTCATACATTTCAATATGGAAAACCATTCCTGCATATCTCAGAACAAGACATATTTTTCATTTAGTTTTTTATTTTGTGGTTTTATTTCACAATTTTTTAAACTTAGAACACAAATAAATTGAACACTTTTCCAAAAACACACAGCTATATCGTTTGCCTTCTAACAAACTACTGAACTTATACACAAAAATGTGTATTCAATTGTTATGTAAAAAAAATAAATATGATTAACAATAAAAATACAATAGTTGTGTGAAATCAAATTATAGTCCAAAACAAATATTTTATATTTAAGGAAAACATAAACATATTCAGAAACAAACATTCAACAGTTGTGCATAAAAATACAATAGTTGTGTGAAATCAAATTATAGTCCAAAACAAATATTTTATATTTGAGAAAAACATAAACATTTTCAAATACAAACATTCAACAGTTGTGCAGCACAAAATATGACTTAAAATCAAATAAAAATATTAGCTAAATGGTTGTAGAATTGACTAAATTTGTAAAATTAACTTAATGATTATAGAATTAACTAAATAATTGTAGAATTGACTAAATGATTGTATTTACTCATAAATATGATTTCATATAAACATATTTAAAAACATATTATAATTCAGTGAACCATATTAAAATTTTGATTGTGGGTAATCATTAAATGATAAAACAGAATCATAAACGTTGCTATGATGATCACAGTATATTTAAATCAACGAGAAAACGGCTATATAATCATTGAATAGTTGTGGTGATCATGCTGTAACCATGTTTTTTCTCTGCGTGTATGTTTTATAGGTAGAGAATCTTGCAGTGCTCTTTGCTTGCGGTACCATAAGGGGCCCAATTAGCCTAAATGAATTTGGAACATGAAGATAAAAATATTTCAAACTATTTTTAAATAAAATGATTAAAAATATTGGAATTTTATTATGTTATATAACTTTCTTAGTGGTTCACATTTTTTTTTTTAAATAAATTGACAGCTCTTAAAAAATATAAAGAAAAATTAAAAAATTTTCTATAATAGATATATATATATCTAATAAAAAAAAAACAGTAATAATAAAATCAGCTATTCTAGTTAATTAATATTTATTTTAAAATTAATTAATATAAGCAATTTCGTAATTGAAGTCCATTTTTATTTTTTTCTGCGTAGGCCGTAACAACATATTCTAAAGCTTAAATTTTGCCCTACAGGGAAGCTTTTTTGAATTATTTCATAAACTAATATACTTCATAGACTTAGATGAAAACATAGTCATCACTACAAACCGCTTTATTTTCTGGTTATTTAGGATCTTCTACTTTGAAGCTTGTTTTAAAGTGGAAGATGACATTTCACTTCACCCAAAAATCTAAACGTGTTAGATATAGAGAATAATCTTCCTCAATGTATTTATATTATACATAACAAATAATAACATCCAAATGTATCAGACATATTAATTTATGAAAAGCTTAAATTAAACTTTAATACAATGAGTTCATGAACGATTTAAAAATATATTTATGATTTTTTAATTATATTTTTCAAATTACGTTTTAAAATTAATATAAATTACAAATTCCATGCGTAAGTTGTAATGATTCAAAATTATAAAACAAATTCTAAATAAATAATAATTTAGGCAATTATTATGAAATTAAATTATAATTTAAACGTTCATTGTCAGTTTGTGGTTGTTGGAAATTTGGCTTGTTTTTGTTTTAATTGAGAACACGTGCAGCTTTTGGTACTTATACAAATTTGTTGTTAAAAATTGTTAAGAATTTTATTGTTCGTAATTAATTAACCTGTTTTGAGGACTTTTTTTTTTAATTTTATGATTATTAGTGCAATTTAGATTTATTTTAAATTTTAATAAATAAAAACAAAATTTCTGAGGTGTGCAAAAATAAGTCAATTGAAAAATTTTAAAAGTTTTATTTTTAAAAGTAAGAAGGCTGTTTTATTCTGTAACTCACAAGTTTTATTACATTTAAACAATCTGTATCCAAAAAGTTTTCCAAGGCCTAATATTTTTGTTAAAAAAAATTAATTCTTTTGTTTATTATATACACATTTTAAAAGTATTTTTATTTAAATTGATTTTTAATTACCAACATTTTAGTATTATTAACAATATATTGCTAATTAATATTATTGTAATTATTTGTTAATTTAACAAATATTTTTGTGTTAAATTTAATTTGTATTTTTTTGTTTTATTAATTTGACACGTATTCACTTCTAACTGACTGGTTCTATAATTAAAACTACAAAAATATTTGTTCGTGATTTATGCTCAATAATGAATTTTGTATCAAGGGCACCAAAACCTAAAAAAAACTCATTAATTGTGTAGTTTAAAAATTAATAAAACCTGAAAACATTTAACATGTGTTTAGGAAAAAAAACTCAAACTAATAATTAAAATATAATAGTTAATTAAAAGATCTAAGGAAAATTTTACAGCTGCATATGTTTTATTTAGAGAAATAATTTAAACAAGTGTTTTAAAACATTTTTTATTATGAGAAATTTAATTTATTTTAAAAAATGCCGCTGAATTGTACTTTCACACTCTCTTTCTATTCCTGAACCCAACACCACCAGCAATAAACCTTCAACCTAAACAGATTAAAACTAAACATTTTATCACTTTAATTTTTTCTAGCAATAAATGAACAGAAAAAAATTCCATAATTGAGCTAATTTGGTGTATTTTTTTCTCCATTTATTAGCATTTAAATTAAAAATACTTTTTTTTCCCCGATCTACGTGCTTTTTGACACATTTGTCATTTGAAATACCTCACAATCTTAATGCGTTTCTTTAGTTATTTTGTTGATTTGTTTAAATAACAATCAACTAATAATAATGATGATAATAATATGAGAGTATTTTAGAATTGTATGTCATAGTAAACATGATTAAATTATTGCATTATTAAAACTAAATTATAGATTAAATATTGAAAATAATGGCTAAGAAAAGAACATACTTACTTCATAAGAAATCACGATTTTTGTTTCTTTATAAATTAAATTGTAAATATTTGTTTAAAATATATAAAAAGTAAAGAAAGCTAATTTAAATTTAGACATGATAAATATTTAAAATAAACTATAGCAAATGGAAAGTAAAAAATTTAAAAATTTATTATTTTATTTACAAAAAAAAAGTCTCACTATCATAGATATTCTCACCCCAACCCTTTAGTTTGGCTAATATCATTTAAATTTTTTTTCGGAGAAGATAAAACCCATAACACGGTGCTACAAAATAAAAAAATTAATAAACTGCACACGCAGAGAAAAAACATGGTTACAGCATGATCACCACAACTATTCAATGATTATATAGCCGTTTTCGTTGATTTAAATATACTGTGATCATCATAGCAACGTTTATGATTCTTTTTTATCATTTAATGATTACCCACAATCAACATTTTAATATGGTTCACTGAATTATAATATGTTTTTAAATATGTTTATATGAAATCATATTTATGAATAAATACAATCATTTAGTCAATTCTACAATTATTCAGTTAATTCTATAATCATTAAGTTAATTTTACAAATTTAGTCAATTCTACAACCATTTAGCTAATATTTTTATTTGATTTTAAGTCATATTTTGTTTTGCACAACTGTTGAATGTTTGTATTTGAAAATGTTTATGTTTTTCTTAAATATAAAACATTTGTTTTGGACTATAATTTATTTTAACACAACTATTGTATTTTTATGCACAACTGTTGAATGTTTGTTTCTGAATATGTTTATGTTTTCCTTAAATATTAAATATTTGTTTTTGACTATAATTTGATTTCACACAACTATTGTATTTTTATAGTTAATCATATTTATTTTCCACATAACTATTGAATACACATTTTTGTGTATAAGTTCAGCAGTTTGTTAGAAGGCAAACGGTATAGCTATGTGTTTTTAGAAAAGTATTCAATTTATTTGTGTTCTAAGTTTAAAAAATTGTGAAATAAAACCACAAAATAAAAAAATAAATGAAAAATATGTCCTGTTCTGAGATATGCAGGAATGGTTTTCCATATTGAAATATATGAAAATGATGTTCCATTATTTGGTCATATAAACCACATATATTGCTCTAATGAATCTTACTATCTTTGCGGTCAAAGGCTTTCAAACCATGGATTTAACCCACATTTTCAAGCCTTTCAGCAGGATTATGAGGATTTTTGTTTTTTAATATCTATTCTATAGCCAATAAAATTTTATAATCAAATCTTATTGGCTATATTTGTATTACCAAAGAAAACATAAAACTGTTTTAAATTCTTATGTAAATATTATAAAATATAATATGTAAATAATATTTAAACAATGAATATGTAAATATATGTTAAAAATTAATATGTAGAGTATAAATATTATATAAAAAACTATTAATAACTCATAATTTTATAATTAAAAATTAATTAATTTTTATACCTGAAAAATTTTTGTTCAATATTCTCAATAAATAAATAAAAATTTCAGATAAATGTGCTTTATTTTAAATATATTCAGTATTACAAAAAGGGGGGTTATATATATGATAAAATGGGATTATATATATGATAAAAGGGGATTATATATATGATAAAATGGGATTATATACATGATAAAATGGGATTATTAAATGATTAAATTCGTTTATATATATGGTAAAATGGGAATATTAAATGATTAAATTCTTTTATATATGTGATAAAATGGGATTGTTAAATGAAAAAAAATTGGGAAATCGGAAGAAATATTATAAAAAAAGTTATAAATATGATTAAACCGAATCATTAAATGATGAGAAAATTATTAAATGGAATCAGAAAAATTATTACGTACAAATATACTTATTGTAACCTGGGATCATATATTACAATCATAGTATGTTGCTCTTAGTTTATGGTCACCCGAACCATATTTTTTCTTTGCGTGCACGTTGGTCTAAAATGTTACAAAAGTGGCGATTAATTGATTTTTGATAAATTTATTTATTTAAGAAATTGTAATTTTGATGAAATTACAATTTCTTACAGGCTAGCATACACATTATTCTTAAAGCTATTAACAATAATATGTATCATAATCATACAAAATTATTATTTAATAAGTTAAAAATACTCCTCTTAATATGGATTGGATTTACTGAAAATTGGATCAAAGTTGGCATAATTATTTCGAAAATATTTGATTTTTAAAGGAATAAAATTTCTAGTTGAACGAATCGGGACTGCAACTTCTATTTTACGAAGCAGGAACTCGAAATTAATTGAACCATTTAATAAGTTAATTACAAAGGAAATATTCATATATTTTCTCCTACTTTCAAGAGAAGGGAGATCAATTAGCTGTAATCGGCTTTTATATGATGGTAAATTAATATTAGGATTCCATGGAAGATTACGAAGACAAAATAAGAGAAACTGTTTTTGGACTGATTCTATTTTCTTAACATGAACTTCGTATTGAGAATCCCAGACCACGGAAGCATACTCCAGGATTGGTCTTACAAGAGATGTAAATAAATGCTTGGAAACGTAAGGATCATTAAATTCTTTTCCCCAGCGCTTGAGGAAACCCGGAACTCCTTTTGCCTTATTAACAAATTTGTAAAACATGTCAATTAAAGGATAGTTTACAATCAAGCAATACACCTAGATCAAGGAATTCGTCGACTGATTCAAGTTTAATATTAATTTATTTTGTATCTACAGAGTACTGGACTTCTGCTGTAAAACATCATGTGTTTGCATTTTTTTAAATTCAGATCCATTAGATTTATAATGCACTAGTCATAAAGGTTGTCTAGATCTGATTGGAGCAAGGAACGTTGATAGGAATCAGTAAAGCTATGGAACAGCTTTACATCATCAGTGTACATTAATATTCTGGAATTCTTAATGCATGATGGTAAATCATTTATAAATATTAGGAATAATAATGGGCCGGATAAACCGGAAATGTTTTTGGATTTACATTCTCGAAATAATACAATTTGGTATCCATTTAAGGAAAACAGGAGAAAATCCAAGTTTATTCAATTTGAACAATAGGAGATCGTGGTTTACTTTATCGAAAGCTTTACTGAAATCTGTAAATATTGTGTCAGTCAGTAAGCCGGAATCAAATACTGTTATTAATGAGGTTGTGAACTCCAAAAGGTTTGTAGTAGTGGAACATCCTTTTTTGAATCCATGCTGAAATGGGAAATATAACAAACGACTTGATGCGAAAGGATTTCAGTAACTATCTTTTCGAAAAGTTTTGGAATAACACTCAGTTTAGCAATACCTCTATAGTTGTAGATGTTGGATCTGCTTCCGGATTTAAACAAAGGTATAATATAGGATTCTCTCCAAACTGCAGGAAAATAACCATTTACTATTGATATGTTGAATAAGTAGGTTATTGGAGATAAAAGAGAATTTAAACATTTTATGAGAACGCAACTTGGAACACCATCAGGTCCACATTTAACAGAATATTTAAGATTCTGTATGACTGTCATTATCATGGACTTATCTAAAATTGGACAATTTATTAGGGATACATCAGGAATTGGATATGGATAATTGGAAAGTTGACGTAATTCTTTATCGGAGTAGGCAGATGAAAAGAAAACGGCAAAAATATCACAAATATCTGCATCATTTGAGGATACTTTCACGCAGAGAAAAAACATGGTTACAGCATGATCACCACAACTATTCAATGATTATATAGCCGTTTTTCATTGATTTAAATATACTGTGTTCATGATAGCAACGTTTATGATTCTGATTAATCATATGATAAAATGGAATTATATAAAATTTTAATATGGTTCACTGAATTATAATATGTATTCAAATATATGTTTATATGAAATCATATTTATGAATAAATTCAATCATTTAGTCAATTCCATAACAATTTAGTTAATTACATAACCATTCATTTCATTTTTCAAATTTGGTTAATTCTACAACCATTAAGCCATTAACTTTTAATGCCTTTTGAATACACATTTTTGTGTATCAGTCCAGTAGATATAATTCTCATTTAGTTTATATATGAACAAATATAAATTGACAAGTTTTGCTTTTATTCAGTATGATGAATGTACCACATATCGTGGTACAAATGAATATAAATATGAAAATATGGGAACATATATATGATAACATGGGATTATATATATGATTAAATTAGTTCATGTATATGATTAAATTAGTTCATATATATGATAACATGGGATTATATATATGATAAAATGGAATTATACTTATGTTGGAATTAGTTCTTATATATGATAGAATGGAATAATATATATGATAAAATGGAATTATTAAATGATAAAAACATGATGATACTGAAAGCAATACTTAAGAAAAGGTTATAAAACTTAATAAAAGTTATTAATAAGGTTACTAATAAATTATAAATTGGAATCATAATAATGATTACGTACAAATATACTTATTGTAACCTGGAATCATATATTACAATCATAGTATGTTGCTCTTAGTTTATGGTCACAGGAACCATATTTTTTCTTTGCGTGTTGTCTCCAAATTTCATCATGGACGGATAACCAGAGACTCGGCGTTTTGAATTTACAAACTGGTAAAAAGATTTTGGATTATTTTTAAAGTTTCTTTTCACTTTTTCGGAATTATAAACTGATCTTGATATTGAATATTTCATATAATCTATAGATAAACCTGACTTTTTGAATTTTCTGTATTGTTTGTTTTTAAAATTTTTCAAGCTATTAAGTTGCTTTGTATTCCAAGGTGGTCCATGTGCAGTTTTTTTTTCTCGTCATTGGAATGGATTTCTTAAAACATTTAAATAAGCCATCATAAAATTTATTCAGAATGGTATCAATATTTCGAGGGCATATTTTATTATAAGGAATGTATTCAAACCAATTTTCAGAACAAAGTAGGTGATTTAGTTTGGAATAGTCAGCTCTGGTAAAATCAAAAACCATCTCTTGATTTAAACTATACATGATAAAATTCTAATTTTTATTTGATTTTATAGAAAATCATATTGACATTAAAATGACATGTATAAAATTTATTTACTTCAAAAGTTCAAAGGTCCAAACAAAAAACTCTTTTCCCTAACCTCCTGGCAACACTGTTAATGAGTAACAATTAAATTCAGAAATTCTAATTATACCCTACACCACCATAGGTGGTTGGGGTATTATGCGTTTGTGCTGATCTTTGTAACGCACAGAAACAATCTTCGGACCCCTACCTTAAAGTATACCAATCGACTCTAAATCACTTTCTGATTTAACGATGTTCGTCCGTCTGGTCGGCTGGCTGGCTGTCTGTCCATGTAAACATTGTGAACAAAGTACAGGTCGCAATTTTAAAGATATCTTTATGAAATTTGGCACGAATAATTATTTTGGCACAAGGACGAAGCCTATTGATCGATCCGTTATTTCACCTAGCCCCTATACAAATGTCCTCCAGGAATAGAAGTTTAACGATTATAAATTGGCTTAAATATAGCAATATTTTAATGAAATTTGGTGCACAGAAGTTTTGTATAAGTGTTAATCTTTGTGCCAAATTTCATCAAGAGCGGTCCATAATTGACCATAGCTCCCATATACATAAATCCACCTTCCGAAGATCACTTTAACGTCCATAAATCCCATACAAATTCAACTTAACATTCGACACAAATAAGGTTTATATAAGTAAAAATAAAATTATGTGGACCGGAATGTTGGGGTATCATATGGTTGGTCTTGACCGACTATACTTTTCTCATTTTTATTAATAGTTTATAGAAAAAAAAACTATTACGGACTTTATGAAGGGATATTATTGACAGTACAACACAGCTATTATTATCCTTATCAAATTAGTTATTTATATTTTTCATTCTCAACTACCAGCTTTATATTTATTAATAATTCACAAAGCACGATTTTTAAATAAAAACTTTTTTAAATTATAATAAAATATACAAATAATAATAATTAGTTAAACCCGCCTTAATGTTTTGTTGTAAAATCAGCTATAAAAACTTTGTTTGCCATAGTCTAAATAAATATAAAAATAATAAATGTGAAAATAATTAAATAAACAAATTTTTACAGTCGACCTGTGAATATGATGTTGATAATTAATTAATAAATGGAAAATATTGCCTCATGCATATTAAATGTCTAATAGTAAACAAAATAATTAAACAAAATAGCAAAATATATACATATTATTGCAATTCGATTACTTTATTTATATACCCTTCAAAAAAAGTGGTTTGTTATTTTAAAAATAAAACCCTAAATATTTATACCCTACACCACCTAAGGTAGTTCGGGTATTATGCGTTTGTGCTGATGTTTGTAACACACAGAAATAATATCCCAACACCCACTTTAAAGTATACCAATTGACTCTGAATTATTTTCTGAGTTGATTTAACGATGTCCGTCCCTCCGTCTGGCTGGCTGGCCGACTGGCTGGTTGTCTGTCCATGTAAACCTTGTGCACAAAGTACAGGTCGCAATTTTTAAGATAATTGAATGAAATTTGGCACATATGTTTATTTTGACATAAAGACTAACGCTATTGAAATTTGTCATGATCGGTCCATTATTTTACCTAGCCCCCATAAAATGTCCTCCTGGAATACAGTATTAACACTTATACATGCCTTAAAATAAGAATATTTTAATGAAATTTAGCACAAATAAGTTTTATATAAGCACAAATCTGTTTGCCAAATTTCATGATCGGTCCATAATTGACCATAGCTCCCATATAAACCCCTCTCCCGAAAATCACTTTAAAGTGCATAAATCCTACAGAATTCTTAGTATTATATTAATATTTGACACAAATAAGGTTTATATAAGTAAAAACAAAACAATGTGGATCGGAATGGTGTAGGGTATCATATGGTCGATCTTGGCCGACTATACTTTTCTCGTTTTTGTTTGGTTTACATATACTTATATAGGGATGTTGAAGTAACAATATATGCCTGTCCGTCTGTCTGTTCGTCCATCTGACTATTCAATATAACTTTTCAAAATACCGAAAACTGAAGAGCATTTAAATTACACTAATATATAGGGTTAGATCTTAAGAATTTTGTATATGTATAATGACATGTATACAAACTAATAAAAGTCCAATAAAACTAAAACTCACAAAACATTCGATTTATAAATTAATTTTTAATTTTTTTATTTTATTTTTCTCTAAACATTGTTGTGATAATTATAATTAGTGTTAATTACCAAACCAACAAAAGCCATAAAAATAACAAATAAATACATATCTTTAAAATGTAAAAAAAACTACAAAAATATCTAAAATAAAATACAAAATAAATAAAAGAAAACCTCTAAAGAAATACCTAGACATTAAATATAAATATTTAAAATGAACCTAAAATTCCAAACACTATTTAAGTAGTTAGATTAGACACTACATATTATGTATGTAATAGCCGGGTCACCCAATAATATGCTAAAAAAAAAGAGAAAATTATTAAAATTTGCGGATTTTATGTGTGACAATAAAAAGAAAATTTCACTGATGCCTTAATATGTAAAATATTCAATTGAGTGCAAAATAGGTAAAATTTTACTCTTAATTCTAAAATATGCAAAATTATGCCATTAAAATTACTAAAATATGCTCTAAAATAAGAATTTTCGTTGGAAATATGACAAAATATGCTACGAAGTTCAAAATATGCTATAAATATATTGTAACAAATCGATGTCAAAATTCTTAAAATTATCTGAAAATGACAAATAACTAACAGTTTGTTTCATATTTTTGGTTACCCTGGTAATGGCATTTTATTGCTTAAAAATTAAATGGTCGACTAAATTTTTGTATCTATAAACACCTCAAACATAAGACTGAAAGATGGACATACCATATAGTGAACTAGAGACTGTGTAAATGTTTATGCCAGTAAATAGTAGGTATGACTAAATTTGTAAGAGTGTTAATGGTTTATGAGGCTCTAACACATTTTGTTCATTTTTTTTTTTTAATGAACGATCATAAATATTAGAGAACAGCAACAACAACAACAACGAAAACATGTTTGAAAAAATAACAAATTTGGCTCCTTTAAATAAATTTTTGTTGAAATAATTATTTAAAAGAAAAACTACAAGTTGTTGCTTTCATATGTTGTCTTTTGATGGCCATAAAACAATAAAATATGTTTAAATTGTTTTTATATTTTATTTAGTTGTAGCCATAAAAATAATACAACATTTTGTTTGAAAAGAATTTAATTGTTTATGTAATTTCAGCTGTGTCTGTCTGTGTGTCTGTATATTTAAAGGTAAATGGTTTATCTTTCGTTAGCCAATAAAGAAAATTAAGGTGTTGGCTAAAAAAAAAAAACAATAAAAACAAATTCCTTACCCATATAAACCAACATCTTGATCGCTATAACTCTAATATTAATATTAATCTTTTATATTGTCTAATTGTGTTAAAGGTTTGATTTTCTCTAATTCTCCTTTCATATTTTGTTAATTTTAAATAAGTTTCTATATTTTTGAGCTGATGCAATTTCAATTATTTTTTAATGACATTTAAACGGCTAAACAAACTGACACATTTACATTTTTAATAAACTTTATCAAATAATTTATTTATTTTTTATTTTTAAATTAACAATCTATTACTCAAAAGTCAATAATTAAAATAACAAATTCATTGTTTATTAGCTTCAATAACAAAAACAAGATTATTTACATAGCATGATAATAAACTTTAAATTTATTTATATATTTTTTGTTTTCCAATATCTTAGCGTTATTTGTAAATAGAAAAAAAATTCCATTAACAATAAAAATAATAAAAAAAAGAATGTTATAATTATCTGATCAAATTAAAATTTATGCGATTTTGTTGGTCTAGGTCTTCTTGTAAACAGAAAAAAGAACCGGATATTAAGAACGTCTAAGAATAAGTAAATTTGTGTATTTATAACCATGACATAAAAAAAATATACATATGTAGATATAAATGTACTTTTTAACAAACATTTACAATCAGTGTTGCCAGGACTTGAGAAAAAAAGAAGCTAAATTAGACTTTAAAAAAGGTCAGAAAAGGCTAAATGTACCAAAAAATAAAGCCAGAAAAAAGCTAATATATTGTTTTTATTAAAAAACGCATTTATTTTTTGTTCTCATTAGTTTTTGGTATTTCTTAAAGATATTTTAGAGAATTTATAAATATAACCTAAATAGTATCTATGGGTAATAAAGTTTGTTAACAAATAATCATAATATTTTTGTGGAACGACGCGCCGCAAGCGAAAATTTTCGCTAAATATAAATAATTTCGATTTTTTCTTCGAATTAATATGCAAAAATGCTTAAATATATGATTCTGTTAAAATAAATTTTGTAAGCTTTTAGCCTTTTTAAGGCTATATCAAAAATCAAAAAAGGCTAGAAAAAAAGCTAGAAGCTAAAACGAAAATTTTGAGGCTAAAAGCAAAATAAAAAGGCTAGATTTAGCCTTAAAAAGGCTAAACTGGCAACTCTGTTTACAATAGACCCCTAAAGCTTTTTAAATGGATGTGCATGTAAGAATGAATAATTTTTATTTTATTTGTTGTATTTAGTAAATTTCTAAGGAAAAGTTTTCATTTTAAAGGTTAACAAATAAATAAAAACTTTTCAAAAATATGAGAAGAAAATTCATAAATAATAAAGTGCCTCACGAAAAAAAAGTTGCAAATGTACCCCTCTAGAAATGAAGATTAGTATGTTCTTATATGATTCTATTATATATGAATTTATCATGCAAAATTTTTAGATTTTTTTGTTACTAAAATTTCTTTTAATAAATGAAAACATCAAAAATGTTTCAGTTTATCATATTTATCTTAAAATAAGGCATGTATCCTCAGAATTGATGCACAAATCTTGATTTTATTCACAATTAAGTAAAAATCCCAAAATTACATACAATTGAGTAGAAATACAGTGGTGGGCAAAAAAACAAAAATTATATTTTCTTGAAACAAAAATAGATGGACTAGGTGGATTTTGACAAGTTAAACAAGAATCTGCATTCAGTTTTTTTCTATCACGTATTCACAGTTAAGTTAAGATACCCATGCATACCTACAGTTAAGTAGAGATACACTAGTGGGCAAAAAAAAATTTTTTTTTCTTCTTAAATAAAAAAAAAAAAAAAATTTGGATTAGATGGAATTTAACGTGATCAATAAGAATCAGCTTTTACTTTTTTTCTACCACGTATTGATTTTTTTATGGGCATGATTACTATGATCTCACCTTTAGGCAGTCACACTTGTATAACTAAAGAACGGTTTGTCCTATTAAAATAAATTAAACTCCAATATATAGCGAATTAAATTGTCTTTGAGCTGAATTTACAAAATTTTTTGTTCAGGTAATACTTCCGTAGTTATTCGGGCATGATCTTATTAAGCGGTCACACTATAAAATTCGAGAATGGTTTGTCAAATTTAGACTATAACTCAAAAACCGTTTACACGATTTTGATAAATGAAACACCAAAATGCATACGAAAGTGGTCTTTAAGATATGTATGTCAACAATATTTTTTTATTCGCTCAAGAATATCAGAGTTATGAATCAAAATTTTTACCATTTTTCACAGAAAAAAGTAAAAATGGAATTCAATTACGAAATTTGTAATATTAATTAATTTTTAATTGATTTTGCTCCAATCATCAAAATGATAATATTAATAAGTAGAATAATTGATATTATTAATACTTTTATTCCTTAAATAGATACAATAAGCTGACAATTTTTGCATATTGAATTAAATTTATTTTATTTATGTATCTTTATAGACAAATCTTTCATTTTTCTTTATATTTTGTTAACAGCTGTCAATTTATTAAAAAACCAAACTCTAAACCAATTAGAAAATTAATTATATTAATAAATCATATAATTAAATTCCAACATAAAGTTAATTAATAATTTTATTAACAAATTATTTGAAATATTTTTTTCTGCGTTCAAAAAAAAAAAAAAATTGTTTTAATTTTTATGTACTAATTACCGAATAACTACGGAAATATTAACTGAACAAAAAAAAAAAAAATTTTTTGTCGATCAGTGTTATTAATTAACTAAAGATCTAGATTACAAATTTTAACATATATAGTATCTCTTTAAAATGCTTTAATGGTATAATCATATAAAGCTTCAATCACTGTTATTTTTATAACAAGAACAATTATAAATCTTTATAAAGATTAAATGACTAAAATTTTATATAGATGTAGGTCTTTAATTTTTTTCTTTTTAAATTCATTCTTTAAAACTTTTCCCTATGGAAACTCCTAAAAAAAAAAAAAAAAAAAAAAAAAAAGTGAAAAATGTCATGCTTTTTCTTTTCCAAACAAATACAAATATAAAATATTCTAATTAAAAAAAATAAAACAAGTCATTTATAATTTCCGTTTTACCTTTATGTTTTCCTTTCTAGGGAAATAAAACAAAATACACAAAGATATAATTCTCTCTTAGATAAATTCTAACCCAAAGACCTAACTTACAAAATAACTGTTAACTTAAATTATAATAAAGTTATAAAGACCACCAAAATATTTGCTTTCAAATTTAAATAAAACAAGCCATAAGAAACATGTATTTAAACCATAATCTTTTCAAAACACTCACACAAACTCACATAAAACTGACTTTGACATAAGAAATTTTAAGGTCAAAGGTATAATAAAATATATATATAAAAAAACTAAAAAAAAAAACTCATAATCGTAAAAAAAAGGTAATAAATAAAATACAAAATAATATCTCTGAACTTTGTCTTACAATATTGTAGGCCAAAAAATAAAGCCAACAACAAAAGGCAAAAAAAAAGTTTATCACATTTTGTTTTCTATACAAAACTTTGGCAAGTTTTAAAGATAAATTTAAACATAAATTATGTTGGTGATAAGTCTTTTGTAGTATTAACATATGGTATGAATAAGGTATTATTTAGCTATGTAGATATCTTTTTGCCTTTGATGGTTAAACAAAAGTTTGCCTGAGAGTTAATAGTTGTTTTTTTTTTTTTTTTTCTTTGTAGTGAATATGAGTAATTACTGTGAAAAATTAATTTGTCTTGTTTAATAAATCTTAGAATTTATCATAAAATATGTATAGTTTTATTTTTAGACAAAAAAAGTCATTAAAAATGTTACAATGTACAGTTGCTAGAAAAGGAGTGGATTAATGTAGGAATGAAGAAAATAATAAAATTAACTTATAGTGGGGCCAAAGTGTGTAACAATCAGTGTAGCCAGGACTTGAAAAAACAAAAAAAAAAAAAGAAGCTAAATTAGACTTCAAAAAATGTCCCAAAAAATAAAGCCAAAAAAAAAACTAATATATTGTTTTATTAAAAAACGCATTATTTTTCTGTTCTTATTAGTTTTTGGTATTTCTTAAAGATATTTTAGAGAATTAAAAAATATAACCTAAATAGTATCTATGGGTAATAAAGTTTATTAAAAAATAATCATAATATTTTTGTGGAACGATGCGCCGCAGGCGAAAATTTTCCCTAAATATAAATAATTTCAATTTTTTCTGCGAATTAATATACAAAAATGCTTAAATATATGATTCTGTTAAAATAAATTTAGTAAGCTTTTAGCCTTTTTAAGGCTATATTAAAAATCAAAAAAGGCTAGAAAAAAAGCTAGAAGCTAAAACGAAAATTTTGAGGCTAAAAGCAAAATAAAAAGGCTATATTTAGCCTTAAAAAGGCTAAACTGGCAACACTGGTAACAATTGTATTTATGAAGATCATAAATTGGAGTAATTATCAACCGTAGGACTTTGTAAATAACTAGTATCGATCTTATCTATATATATAAAAATTAATGTGTGTTTGTTTGTATGTATGTTTGTTTGAAGTCTATAGCCGCCTAAACGGCTAAACCGATTTTCTTGAATTTTTCACAGTGTGTTCCTATATGCCTGGAAGGAAAAATAGGCTACTTTTTATTTTGAAATTCCATGTGCCACGCCCACTTACTAAATAACTATTAAAAGTAGTATATCTCGGAAATTGGTAATACTAGAGTCCTCAAATTTTGCACGAACAACTTTGATACCTATATGAACATTCTGGAAAAAAATAGGCGAACTAGCAATAGGGGGTGTGGCACATCCCACGCCTAATATTGGTTGCCAATACCAAATGCCGTAAATTTAGGAAACTATTACAGTTACATTTCCCAAATTTTGTACAATAAACTTAAGTGTCAATGTGAACATTTTGTGCAAAAATGGGCGGAAAAGAAATAGTGGGCGTGTCATCTCTCATATAAAGTTAATACCAAAATTTTTATATCTGGGAAAGTATAAAAATTAGAGAGCTCAAATTTTGTACGACTAGCATTAGCTTTAATATGAATATTTTAGACAAACTAGCAATAGTGGGCGTGCCACCTCCCATATAAAGAAAATATTAAATTATCATATCTGAGAAAATATAACAGAGTTGTAAAATTTTGTCGGAGCCACTTTGGTATCAATATTAATATTTAAGAAAAATATGGGCGGACTAGAAGTAGGGAATGCTAAAATTTTGCACAAAGAATTTCAAAATCCATGAAAATATTTGTCTAACAAATTAGCAGATTATGGGGGATACCACGCCCACATTTTACGTCCACTGTTTTAAAACTCTTAAACGGTTGCACCGATTTTCACGAAATTTGTCACACAGATAGTACCAGTGCCGCTGGTCATTATAGGCTATGTATAAACTGGGTTTATACATAGCCTATAAAGAAACTAGCGCACCGGGTTACGCTAGTTTCTTTATAAATATAGCGTTAAAAAAAGGCCTTTTTTAAAGACCAATTATAGCTTCAGTTGTAGATCATTAAATATGCCAGCTAGAGGGTCAATCATTTTTCATTAAATAGACCAAATATGGGGTCAATCGTAGGTCTGCATAGAGCATTGATTACTGATCTTTTTAAGTATTATATAAATAGACTGAATGTAAGCAATTATAGCGTCAGTTGTAGGTTTCCATGTAATTAATCGCAGGTCTAAATATAGACTAAATTATAAATCAATCACAAGACGATATGGTCTAAAAATTTTATCGATCATAAATTATTATAACAACCAAGAATTGGTTACTGTATTGAGCAAACATTGAATCAATCACATATCTTTTTTCAGACCAAATATTAAATCAATAGACCATTACCGTGGTCTTTGTATGCACCAAATGTGGGGACAATCATAGCTCTGTACATAAAATTAATTACTGATCCTTTTAAATATGTATTATATAAAGCGTCGATAATAGTTTAATATAATAATATTGGATAAAAGCATAGTCTTAGACTAAATAATGATTCAAATACAGGCCTTTGTATGAAACAAATATTTTATCTTAAATAGATATCGATATAGACTAAAGATTAGATCATTTGTAGACTTTATATAAACAAAAAATAAGATCAACCATTCGTCCTTTTAAAGTCATTTAATATGATCAATCATAAATTCCCTGCGCGAAATTTGTAGCAATTGGTGCAATGGTACCGGTCCCTCAGTACCAATTGACACCTAATAGCCACCAAAGTTCCAGTTGAGTACCAATTGACACCTAACAGCCACCAAAGTTACAGTTGAGAACCAGTTGAACCAGAGAGAGCTAATTTTTAGCTTGCTTGTTAAATACGCAATTAGCAACTCGCGCGTAATAAAAATCTGTGGCTGAGTGATAAGCGTGTAAGACTATAAAACATGAGATAAGTAAAAGTAACCTGGGTTCGATTCAGGGTGCCGCCATCGACACTAACAAAAAAATATAAAATGAAAATATTTAAAAAATCCCAGTTGGAAATTTCTTTAAGACGTATTATAAGACAATTTCATGACGCGTCAGAATCACTGCTGACTTTGTCATTTGTGCCCATACAAATTTCATCATGACAGCTATTGACATTTTCATATATTTTGTCAAATTTCTTCAGGACTTAATCAATAGTGTCAATAGTGCTGACAAATTAATGACATATCTTAGTGATGTCCGCATGATATTCCATTTAAAAATTCAATGTATTGTCATTGATACTTTTTCCATCTTTGGTCACCACTACTGACATGTCTATAAAAATATCAGCATTCAGTTAATAGTGCATACATGATGCATTTATTAAAAGAAATACAATTTCTGGAAATAATAGAAATTAATTTATTAAAGATACTATGAAGTATT
The DNA here is from genome assembly GCA_951394005.1 of Protophormia terraenovae. NCBI lineage: Eukaryota > Metazoa > Arthropoda > Insecta > Diptera > Calliphoridae > Protophormia > Protophormia terraenovae. The sequence goes on from OX596073.1 coordinate 31,893,512, forward strand.
CTCACATAAATTCAAAAGTTAATAAAAATAATATCAGTATTAAACCCAGTTGCATTTTTAACCAACGATATTGGTAAAAACCGTGTTCGGTTTAAAATGATTTTTATATCCGTCTGCAATACATTTATTTCCACTTTAACTTAATTGTTGTTGGTAGCAATTCTGCCTCAAAGCAGTCTTGACATATGTCTGCTCTTCCAAATGAGATAACTCGATCAGAATTTCTAAAAGAGTAAAACGAATTAAATGAATGTTTTATTTATTTTTTAAATAAATATTTTTTCGAAAATACTTACGTGAAATTTTATTTTGTTTGCTCAATTTTAATATTTTATATTTTTTAAACAAACGTTTGATAGTTTATATTTTTTTAAACTAATTTCTCATGCAGTTTTTGTTAAATAAAATTTTACTGAAATATTTTTTGTTTTTTAAAGTAGTTGAACACAGAAGATCAAAATATTTTTTAGTGAATTACCTCTTTAAATGGTTAACTCTTTAAACAATTTATCAAATGTATTAATTAATGCTTTAAAAGTTAAAAAATATAAATGTATTAATGAAACTAAATTTTTCTTAGAATTTATTCGTAAATCTGACTATTAAATTTAAATTTATGCATTTAGATCTGCCTTATTTTCTGCTTTATAAAATCATATTTATTTTTTCCAAACTTTTGTCCAAAATTGTATTAAATTTATTAATACTGAATATGCCCTTTTGGGTTAGTTCTATGACCTGTCCCAAAACTAGCTAAAAAGGGTGAATTTCTCCCTCCTAGGCCAACGCCATGTTAAAGTGACAGGTCTAGCTCATATAAAGTGTTAGAACTAGAACCGGTCCCTATCACTCAGGGCCAATCGTGTAACGTGTTTTGTTGATTTGGGATGCATATGCATATTGCATCCCAAATCAAAAACTTTCTCAGGAATTTTAATTTCTTTGATACACGACATTTTTCTGCCATAATCCCTCTAGCATCTGCGACATAGAATTCCTTTCTAAGAAGTTGAAAAAAATCAGCCTGTACGAAAGTTTCATCGGCTATTATACACTAATCTTAATTATAAAAAAAATTCATCTGAAGTAGTTTCACGTAATTTTTTTTACATCTAAATTCTTGCTTGCGTTTCTATTAGGATTTTTTTTTCTTGGTACTTTATATGTCTTCAGGCAAGATTTCATTTTAAATTTCCTGATAAAGATTCAAAGCAATTAACTTTTTGTGACACTTTACTTCAAGAGATGAGGTGATTTTCTCTCAAAATCTTTTCTATTTTTCCTGAGTCCTACAGCCTGAAGATACTATTTGTCTTCCATTACTAGGTTACCATTCAGTGATCATGACTTCTTTATATAATATTATGACCCAAGAAACTGTATTTTACGGCACAACAGCCTTCCTTTCAATTATTTTATATGACCAATGCAAGATTTCATGAAAAATTTAAATTATGTGTTTTGGAGTTTTTTGTTAAACTTCCATTTTAAGAAAAACTAGTTTTGCTATTACCATGAAACTTAGCACATGGCTAGTGAGCATAATTGAAAATATAAACCAGTTTACAGAATTATTTATTTTTCAACACATCAAAAGTTATAATCCCAGAAGCATGCACGAATTTTTTCATGCGCAGTCCTTATATAGGTATATATTATTACAGCAAAATCCATAAAATTTCTCATTAACCTCCAAACTTGGAAAGTGGTACCCCATATAGAACGAAAATATAAAATTTCACATATTTTAAAAAGTCTTAACAACTTCAAGGAATATCATTCTTATCAACTTCCATAATTTTAGACGAAAATATAGCGGGTAGGACCAAGAGGAATGTTTCCCTCCAAAAAATGAAAATATTAATTATCCTATATTTAAAGAAATTTTACATATTGAGGATGAAAATGAGACGGATAGGACCAGGGGTGTACTAGCCCCATTAAAAAACATAAGTTATTTAAAATGGGGTAGCGAAGCGCACCGAGAAAAGCTAGCATAGACTTTATGGTAGATCAGTCGTAGGCTTTATATAAAATAAAAAAATAAAATCAATCGTAGGCTTTCTTATATACCTAAGATAACACAAGGCAACAAAATCGAAAAAATTTTAAAGGCTTGAAAACCCATTTTACAATTTTGATGTATTATGGTTCCAGTAGTCCAAAAATGTGCCACTACAAATTTTAAATTCTATGGAGAGGTTTTTATTTTTTTAATTTTTATGTAAAATTATAAACTTTTCCACATAATTAATGATAACTCAAAAAGTGTTAGTCCGATATTATTGAAATAAACTTAGAAAAATTTACATATATTTACATAACCTTTAATTCCTTTATATATTGCGTTTCAATCAGCTTAGTTGTTTCGGAGTTATAATAAAAAAATAAAACAAAAAATATATTTTTTACGTGAAAATAGCAAGTTTTTTTGTTCTAAAAAAATCATTAAAAAATCGAAAATGGCAAAAACTGTTCAGATTTATTGCTTTATCGCAAAGTCACATGTAATAGCAACAAAATGAGATATTGATTATAAAAATCTGTTAATTATTTTCGAATTTATTCGCAATTAAGTGAATTCGCTCATTTTCACAAAATTTTAGTTTTTTGAGACATTTCTCCACTTATGTTGTCATAACTCAAAAACAATTTGTCCGATTTTGTTAAACTAAATTTATAAACATTTTGGCTTACGATATCTTTAAATGATGTATACAATTGTTTTTTATGCGATCAATAGTTTCAAAGTTATGAAAAAAATTGTTAGGCAAAAAGTTTAGTAAAAAAATTAAAACATGGCAAAACAAGCGAGAATGTTATATTCGGCTTGGCCGAATCTATATACCCGCCATCAACTTTTCCAAATTTTACGTTATATAGGAGGTGGGCGGTAAGGTTGGTGACCACGCCCATTTTTTGTTTCCGAGTTTACATTGATCCTTGAACTATTTGTACAAAATTTCGTTGACATTTCACCTTATATGAGAGGTGGGCGATAAAGTGGGGGAATCACGCCCATTTTTGGTTTCCAAGTTTATATCGACCCTCAAACTATTTATACAAAATTTCGTTGTCGTACATGCTTTTGTTTCAGAAATATTAGCAGAAAAGTATGAAGCGGACACCCTGTGTTTTTTTATTTTTTATTTATTAACCGATTTTGACCATTTTCAATACCAAACAAACCTTATATAAGATAAATATTTGTGCCAAATTTTGTCTTATTACGTTGTCCCGTTCGAGCCCTATCCTGCTTTAAACAGACGGACGGCCATAGCTAGATCGACTCAGAATCTAACCAGGACCCAGAAAATTTATACTTTGTCGGGTTTTAAATGATTTTTTCGTCATGTTACATACGGAATGACAAAATCAATATACCCTCTATCTTTTTGATTCACATGATATGTAGCTTCACTACACATAAAAAAATTAATATTCTTTGCAGTTTTCGATTTTTCCAGATTTTTATACCCATTATCAAAAAAGTGGGTCCTCCCACTTTTTTTACAAAAATTTTTTTTTTTTTTTTTAAAAAAACCTCTCCATAGAATTTAAGATTTGGACCATATTTGGACTACTGGAACCATAATACATCAAATCTATATAGTAGTTATTCAAGCCTTTTTTTGCTGTTGACCTGTGTAATATGTATAAAATACAAGAATTATTATATATCAAATATCCGAACATTCTAAAGTCTTAAAATAGACCAAAGATAAGTTCAGATAGATCTTATAGGTGTAAAATATGATCAGTCAAGTTCTATATATAGATCACATAAAGATTTTTATATTGACCAAAAATGTGATCAATCATGAGTCTATAAATATTGAATTAATCCTATGAGCCCAAAATTGCCACGATCCTCTAGGTCTTTTTAGAGTCAATCGTTTCTTATTTACATATTTTCTCGACTATCTAAATTTTATTATAATTATAACGAACACCACCAAAGGTGGTTGGGGTATTATGTGTTTGTGCAGAAGTTGTAACGCAGAGAAAAAGTCTTCGGACCCCCACCTTAAAGTATACCGTTCGACTCAGAATCACTTTCTGAGTCGATTTAACGATGTCCGTCCGTCCGTCCGTCTGGTCGGCTGGCTGGCTGTCCATGTAAAGCTTGTGCGCAAAGTACAGGTCGCAATTTTGAATATAATTTGATGAAATTTGGTACATATGCTATTTTCAATGCAAGGACGAAGCCTATTGAATTTGGTTATGATCGGCCCATTATTTCACCTAGCCCCCATACAAATGTCCTCCCGGAATAGAGTTTTAACACTTATAGATGCCTTAAAAATAGGAATATTTTAATGAAATTTAGTACATATAAGTTATATCAGCAAAAATCCGTCTGCTAAATTTCATGAAAATCGGTGCATAACTAACCACAGCTCCCATATAAACTCCTCTGCCGAAAATCACTTTAACGTGCATAAATCCCAAACAAATGTTAGTATTACGTTAATATTTAACACAAGTAAGTTTCAAACAAAATTATGTGGATGGTAATGGTGTAGGGTATCATATAGTCGGGCTTGACCGACTATATCTTCGTCTCTCGTTTTTATAATGGAATCAGATATTATTTGTTTTACATTTAGCTTTAAATTGCAAATCTACTAAAATTTCGTATATGTAAGTGTATCTTTAAAACCCAGAACTAGTCGTGCAATAAAAAAACCTACAAATCAAAATTAAACCAAACAAACGGAATCCTAAAAAGACAAACCAAAGGTTTCTTTTAAAAATATTTTTTTTTATTATTTCCTTTGGACAATTTTTAATATTTTCTTGCTTTTTCCACACAAACGCACATTTTTAGCAAACAAATGCCTTAAATTACGAAAAACATTAATTTTTCTTTAATAGAAAAATAAAAAATAAAACAATAAAAAAAGATTCGTTTGTGAATTTCAAAACTCATAAATACTATCTTTCACATAAGTATCTAAATGTTTATGGCAATATGTTTGCCTATAGCTTATAAGCAAATAAATATTTGGGTGAATGCCTGTCTAGAGCTATATATCTATGCATATGTATGAAAGTTGTTTTTGGGCTCATAGACCATATCAAAAGATACTATATACGCACATTCATTACAATTTCAAATGAAATGCATATAGAGGATTTAAAATGAAAACAAAAAACAAAGTACAAAGAAAACTAACGGCCTCACACACAGATAAAGTTCACATCTATGGATTTAAATTGATAGGATTTTAGGCTCAAACATACATACACTCTCATACATTTTCAAAGACTTCTTTTTAAATATTAAACACTCGTATGTTGTTAAGCACCATCACACACTTTTGAAATAAAACAGACAAATAAAATCCAAGTGAAAAATAAAATTAAAAAATAAGTAAAACTAGGGAAAAACTAAATCTCTATGGATTACAATAACAAAGCTTAGGCAGACGGTTGGAAGGACGGGCAGACAAATACATTAATGACCTTTTTCTTTGAAGGCGATACAGCTTCAATACTAAATATGAGTAACAACAACAAACATTAAAGTGACGCCTCTAATAGATTTAATGCCTTCAAAACTGTTTTGTTTAAGCAAATATGATAATAAAATACTCATTATTCATTTTGTATATAATGAAACACAGATTTTCAATATTTATCTTTAAAGTCTTTATGCATATGTTTGATGATGTTTATACGTCTGTCTGTCTGTCTGTCTGTCTGTCTGTCTGTCTGTCCGCTCGTCGGCCTGTCTGTTTGTATTTAATTTTGGGTTTGTTTAATTTTATACAAAATAAAATCTTCTCCAACAGTTTGAAGATTTCATATCTCTATATTGAATTTTTGTTATTGTCTATTATTACACTCGAAAATTTATGAATGTTAAAGATTAGGTATAACTAAAATATAAGCTAAATAATTATACAGCTAGAACAGATTTCAACATATTGATCAATTATTATAATACAGGAGGCGATTTAAACAATATTTCCATTACAAGTTTACCAAACAAAAATTCATTTTGGAAATTTTACGATTTTTTTGAGACAATTCTTCTCTTCTTTTCAAATTCAAAATCGTTTATTTTTGTGTTCAAAAAAGATATCGTATTAAAATTTTTTGTGTTCTAACTACAAAAAAGCATAATAATATTGGTCGAAAATTTTTGTTTATACATATATGGAAAAAACTTGACCAAGATCTTGCAAAATAGAGATATTTGAAATTTCAAATGTATATAACTCGAAAATATATATTAGATAAATAGTATGATAGACTGGGGAGCATTCGTCAATTTTTTGCTGGAAGTTCTGTATTTTCAAAACGGTTCACGATATCAATAAACTTTCTTTAGTAGTAAAAACCTTGATATGTTGCTTATATTTAAGCCCTTTTGATCCTGACTATATTCATGTTAAGTTAATTTTTATTGAGAATTTGGGAAGTGACCACAAACGTCGAAGCTACCCCATCCCTTGGGGTAGATTCGCCAAGTAATGGGGCAGAATAGTATTTATATATATGATGGTTTTTGAATCTATTTTAGTACAGCATTTGAAAAAACAAACAAAAATTAATAAGTTTAATTGAATTTTATATCAAATAATTAAAAATTCAATTAACATTGGCGACCCAAAATCTATGCATAAGATCACTTACTGGTTTTTGTTTGAATTCAATTAACACTAGAGATTCTATATGTACAGTGAAAGATCTAAAGATAGTAAGAGCTAATTATGACGTTGCTGTAGGATAAGCTAAAGTGGCCTACCAGCAGTTTGGCGAATGTACCCCAGGAGGAGTATTGCGCACAAGTGATAATTTTTTCACACTAAAGGAATTTATTAAAACATATGTTGTCAAATATTGTTCATTACTATCATGTTTATAACATAAAAAAATTCTTTGATCAATTCAAAAAATATGAGAGTTATCACATAAAGTACCCACAGTGAAACATTTAGAAGAGTATTGAAAAAACTCTTAATCACGTCTACCTTCGAACAAATGTACGTTGAAAATTTCAAAATTTGATAGATGAAAGATCTTTCATATATGAAAAGAAAATAAATCATTAACACAAAAAATTTTACTTCGTTTTCAAGATAATTGGCAAAAACGAATGTGCCCCTATGTCGAATGATCCCCCTTCCACCCTACATGCAACTTATCAAAAGTACCTCTAACAAAATTTTTTTGGTCAAAGGTACGCTACTTTGAGCCCCCATAGCTCCGCTCCTAAGATGTATGTAGAGTCCTCCTCACAAACTTAAAATTTGATCTTCTTTTGCTACGCCTATGTGAAGTTTTATGTAAAGGCAACCATCCGATTAGAAGTTACAGATTTATTTCCAAAAAAAAGTTCGATTCTGCCCCAATTTGTAATGTTTGATAAATCAAAATGTTTACATTTAAGGCGTTTATACCCTACACTACTATAGGTGGACCTTGGACCAATTTACCAATGAATTTGGGAAGATTTTAGTCTCATTTGCGTAACTTTGGATTCTATGTAACGAGACCATGTTAGACGTCGATCCAGATGAATGCCAAGATAGCTTACTGTTCAGGGATTTGGATATTGTTGATTCGAATTACATTTATTTTCCTGCGTAAAATAAATGTAATGTGGACACATTTCATAGTATTCACATTGATTTTCCATTTTTCCAACTCAGAGATATGGGGTTGAAGTTATTCGGATGCTATAACGGGATCGATCGTCTACAAAAGTTGATGTATGAGTCATGGGATTCGTGGGAATATCTTCCGTATCATTACTATCTTTGACATCTCTGCCAGTACGTAAAATGGCATTGAAAATAAATAAAATAAATCTCAGTGACGAGTTCGGCAAGAAACAAATCATTGTACTGGTAATTTTGTCCGTTCCAGGAGATTTTCCTGCCTATGGCCCTTTTACTACTGACTTCACGGCAGAGAGCCGGAACTTTATTGGATTGGGAGTTTGGTCGCTAATTACTACAGGCCTAAGAGTTGAGCCTGTGTTATTTGGAGTGAAAACGTTTTCTAAATGAATAGCGAATGCTTCAACTTTTTCATTAAAATTTTTGGCCCATTGGCCATTTTTGAGCCGTATTGGAGATTCATATGCAATAGGACATTACATATATTTTACTGCCTTCCATAGACTGTAATCTGTTTTATTAGTAGGATCTAAGTTTTGCAGAAATGTTTGCAATTCGGATTCTTTTTGATTCTTTAGAGCGAAGCGTTATCTGCTGATGCATTGATTAAGTTTAGTCTTGAAAATTGGTGATCGAGAATCTTGCCACTGACGCCTTATTTTTCTTTTTTCCCTAAAAAGAGATTCTACATTGGAAGAACATTTAATATATCTTTGCCTTCCTGAGAAACACGGAGGTGTAGATACTATAACAGCATTACTTAGGATGTTTGTGAAAATATTAACGGCAGATTGTATTTCGTTTTCACTTTTCAGTGAAATATTTTGTGATAAGTGTGAGCTTATGTATATTTTGTACTTTAACCAGTTTATTTTCTTGTTAGGAAAACGAGTGCTTTGGGTTTCCAATTGACTTGGATCATTAATTAGTAGGTGAATGATCCGACGAGAGATCCAGTGAAGGCATCACTGATATAAATTCGCGTTTTATATTTCGGATTATTGCAAAGTCAATAAAGTCAGGAATCTTATTGATGTCTGCAGGCCAGTAAGTGGGTTGGCCACTAGATATGGAATTTAATTTGTTAAACGACATTGCCTCGAACTGATGCCTACCCCTGGGTGTAATAAGGCGAGAGCCCCAAAATGTGTGCATAGCATTATAGTCTTCTGCTGCTATAAATCTTGGACCTAAGGTGGAGAAGTAGTCAAGAAACTGATCTCGATAAATATTGTATTTTGGAGGACAATATACTGACGATATTGTTGTTTTAATATAAGGTATATTTACTGAAGTGGCCTGGATATGATTCGTTTTGTATTCTGGCATAGGAAAATGCTTTATATCATTACGGATTAAGATTGCAGTACCACCACATGCCCTACCACTTGGATTCTGAAACAATTCTTTTGTGTAAAGTGAGTTTCGGATATTAATAGCACATCAATTTTTTGCATTTGTAGAAATTGTTGTACTTCGTATTTATTTTGGCTAAGGCCGTTAGCGTTCCAGTAGCATATTCTCAATGATGTAAGTATTTTAAGGTTTAAGTTCTTTTAAAATTAGAGTAGTTTAGAATAATAAAATAAGTCATAAAATTTTTTGGGAAAACTAAATTTTTAAATAATTGGGGAAAAACACTCTAAAATACCTGAAGTTGATGGTTCCATTTTAAAATTTTGATTTAAGAAACTTTTTGTTTAAAAAAAATTACACCTGAAGTTTATGAAATTTGTTTCTTGTTTTTTTTTTTTAATTTATACAAATATCTTAAATTTGACAGCTTAGTTTAAAAAAAAAACAATGCATCTTAAACTAATTATTTTTATTACAATTGATACATAATTTTATCTTTTTTCTTCGATACCGATGAGTTAAATTTTCAAAATTAATCACGACTTTTGATACATAATCTATAATGTCAAAAAATTTTCTGCTCACTTTTTAGCTTCCTTTCAATATATAAGTCGAATAAAATATACCGTTTAAAATGTTAACTCAACATTTTCTCTCAGTGTAATTAAATTACCATAAACTAACTTTTAAAAAAATTAAAATATGTATCAGTAACCTATACACTTTATAAGGGTCTTTTTGTGTACATCATCAATATGTATCATTTCATAAGGGTACACACATTCGTAACTAAAAAATTAAACCAAAAAAATAATAAAATACCATTGATACTTTATGGTTAAATAAGTCTCTCTCTATGTATATTACACTCATATGAGTTCAAAACTACAAATATCATTTAATTCCTAGTATTTTCAAAATTGATAAAATAATAATAAAGACGACAAACCAAGTTTCCTTCTTTAAATGACTACAAGAAAACTAAACAAATAAAAATTTATATTTTTAAAAACATAAATAAAATAATACTAATACACATACACATACCAACACAGAGACAAACATTTAGATACACTAATTTAAAAATATGATGGGTGTCATTTGTTAAAAAATAAATAAATAAATAAAATCATTTGATTTTATTTTTAAAACTGTCAACTTTTATTAAATCTCAACAAATTGATATTAAGTGATTTTTTTCTTTTCTTGATTGCAGCTGACAAAAGAGTGGATTTTAGACAATGAACTTATAAAAAAAGTTTAAATAACAAAAGAGGGTTTTTGTTTAGGGTTACTTATTTATAACATAAATTAGTATTAAGTTACAGTATTCATTATATTTTTTGTGTATGAAAAATTTTAATAGTTTTAGAAAATTTTAAAATCTCTTTTCTGGAGCTATTAATGATAGTAAAGCTCGAAATTACAGTTTACTTACTGATATGGAAGTGATTTTATATGTAAGCTATGGTGAATTCTACTGATTACCTTTAAGAAATCGAACAGCCTTAAATTACTGGCCTATTACGAATAGTTTAAGTGAAAAGGAACGATTGTTAATGGCATACATGTAGCCATGTATGTTAATGTTCAAAAACATTATTCTACCAATTTATACCAAACTGTCCATTACTGTAGATATATTAGATTCTCGATTACTTCGCAGACAAAACTGCTGTTTTTTTATTTATAAATAATTTCCTTACATAAACTAATTATTTTCTGTACAAAATCTTTCAAATAAAACACATGAATGATTCATTTTCAAAACGGACAGCAAACGTATTTAACATCTCCGAGGCCATCCAAGCCGCCAAACCGTCCAAATCTATTGGTATATCCATGCTGAAGTTATAACACCTTGGTGAGCGGAGAGTCGAGTGCCTGAGTTTGATCTTTAAAAGCTTAAATGTACCCGATGCCTGGAAAATGGGCCGAGTGATCCCAATTTTAAAACCCGGGAAGATCGCAAGCGAGGAATCATCGTATAGGCCGATATCCCTCCGATCACCAGTAGCGAAAATACTCGAAGCTCTTCTCCTCCTCCAGCTAACCCACCAACTACCATCACCAGCACCAGAAGAGATGGATCGTGAACTATCTGAGTGGTCATCAGTCGTTAGATGAGTTTAGAGACAAAAGATCAAAATCCCGTTAAGTTAAATAGGAAGTTCCACAAGGCGGAGTCTTGTCACCACTCTACATCTTTAAACTCCCCACACCTCCTCAAGGAGTATGGCGACGGGCCACAACGTTGATGACTTATGCGGTACGGTAAATGGTTATCTCAACCAAATTCATAATTTCTTCACTGCGAGTAACCTGCAGTTATCACCAATGAAGTCTTCAGCAACACTCTTACCTGGGCCAAGGAGGTAAAACTCGAGCTTGTCGTCTTTGTCGATGGAGTTTAAATTCCGACAGTCAACCACTCAAAAATCCTGTGGGTCACCTTTGGCAGCTTATTTACCTCCTCAGCTCATGCTACTGCTATCTTGCACAAATTGCGAAGTAGAAACAAGGACCTCAAAGCGCTAGCCGGCAGCACTTGGAGTATGGACAAAGAAACCTTGTTAGCTACATACAAAACGTTTGGTCGGTCAGTAGTCAATTATGCTGCTCCAGTGTGGTCTCCTTCGTTGAGTGATACCCAGTGGAGAAATTTACAAAGCTGTTAAAATGCCGCCTTAAGGACCGTCACAGGCTGCCTACAGATCACCTCCACACACCACCTACATGAGGAGACGAAGGTACTATTGGTCAAGGAACATAATGTCATCGGAGGGGACATCCATAACATAAGTCGTACACAAGAACTTTGAACGACATTCACAGAGACGCCATCGATTACGCGGTTGCCGCTTGAATGTCGTTTTAGGAGGCCGCCCACCACCTATTGTAGATAACGAGAAGAATCTGCCGCGGAGAACAAGAGTAGTTCTGGCTCAACTGAGATCGGAATGGAGCAACATATTCACTGCTTACTGGTCCCGCATAAAACGTGCCGTCCCCAACTTATGCCCAGCATGTGGTGAGAGCCCCCATGATACCTACCACATATTCAACTGTCCAGGGAACCTTTCTTCTCTTTGTCCAATGGCTTTATGGACACAACCAGTTGAAGTAGCACCATTCCTTAGACTTGACCTCCATGCAGAACCCCCAGACTGAAAATTGTTAAGAAGTTCTAGCTGTTACAAAAACAACAACATCTCCGATATTTCATTCTACAACAATTTTTAAATCAATACTTATGCATTTTAAAATTTTATGCGTTTTAAAAAATGATGCACTGATTTTCTTATATTATGATTCGATTTTATAATATTATGTTTAGGCTTCATTAAATTATTTACCATTAAAGGTTGCATAATATATACAAAATTACTTATAACATATTTTATGTTAATCTTATTATCATTACTCAATATTTGTTCATTAATTAATTTATTTGTCATATCATCAGGGATGGAAAATGCAAATACTTTTGGGTATCAAAACAAATTTCAAGTAGTACTTTTTTTCACCATCAGAGTACTAAAATTAAAATTTTTTATAGTTACTTATTTTTATTTAATTTAAAAGGATTAAATACGATATCACATCCTTAAATGGTTTTATTCAGATTAAATATCATAGTTATTAAAAAAAAAAAAACTTATGGAGAAAAAAGTCCAAGATCAAGACTTTAAAATCAGCTTTATTTTTGATAAAATATAATTTATTACCTGATGTGTTTAAAATTGTTAACATTTTCAGTTCAACTTGATTTACAAAGCATATAAACTTGTAGTTTTTGATAATGATTGTATATTGAAAAGTTTACAACTTTATATTAAACCTACAGCTCAAATGTTTCTATAGTATAGTTTGTTTTCCCTATAAACTTATTTAAATTGTTCTAATTATGTGTCTATTTTTTTAGGAACTCGAAGCCCCAGCATTTAGTCAAAGATAGTTTTCATTACAATTTCATTATTACTTCTGAACACCAATTGTAAATACATATGTATTAATAAAATTTGTTTGAAAAGAAAACATAGATTTATATTCGAAAATTATATATCTCTAAAATATATTTTCATTTAAACATTTTATTTTTAATGCAAATTGTGGAATATTCAGCTAATCGTTTGACAGTATCAAATGTTCGAGGGAGTAGTTCGATACTTTTTAATGTTCAAAAGTTTCAAAAAAGTACCCTTCCATCCCTGATCAAGATAATACAAATATATTTTTAATTAAGTAAACTTTTCAATAGTAGGTAATCAAAGTCTTTTATTCCTTGAATAAAGTTGGAAAACAAACATAAAAACTAAACATATTTAAAAACAAACATGTTATGAATTATAATAATACGTATGCAAAAGGCATAAACTGCGAGTAAATAAAGTCATGTATCATAAAAATTTATGCACAAATTTTGATTGCATTCACAGTTAAGTTAGGATACCCATGCATACCTACAGTTAAGTGGTGATACACTAGTGGGCAAAAAAAAATTTTTTTCGTCTTAAATAAAAAAATAGGTGGATTATATGGAATTAAATGTGCTTAATAAGAATCAGCTTTTACTTTTTTTCTACCACGAATCGATTTTTTTTATGGGCATGACTACTATGACCCCGCCTTTAGGCAGTCACATTTGTATAACTCGAGAACGGTTTGTTCTATTACTCAAATATATAGCGACCTTAATTGTCTTTAAGCTGAATTTACAAAATTTTTTGTTCAGTTAATATTTCCGTAGTTATTTGTTAATTAGTAGCAGAAAAAAATTTAAAAAAATATTTTGAAAAATCGTGAAAATTTTGATCTATAACTCTAAAATTTTTGAGCGAATGAAAAACATTAAACGGTTCTTGAGTTATAGTCTAAATTTGACAAATTATTCTCGAATTTTATAGTGTGACCGCTGAATAGGGTGATGATATTAGTCATGCCCATAAAAAAAAATCAGTACGTAAAAGAAAAGAAGTCAATGCAGATCCTTGTTTAACTCGTCAAAATCCACTTAGTTCACATACTTTTGTTTCATGAAAATTTTTTCTACACAATTGTATGTAACATGTGCATTTTTACTTAACTGTGAATAAAATTTAGATTAATGGATCAAAAGATAAAGATATATGCCTTATTTTATTCTTTAAGATAAAAATGATAAAAATTCTTCTTATTTTCGAATTTGTTCACATTTTCGAATGTGATTTTTTTTATATATATTACTAATTTATTCTTTCTAAAAATCATTTCTGAAAGGAATGAAAATGCAAAGATTACTAAAAAAAACTTTTTGTAATTTATTTGGAACATAAAAAGTTTTTAAAAATCCATTTTAAAAAGAGTACATACGTAGTATGTACATAAAAAACAAACAAAATATTACGACAAAAAAATAAATAAAATTTACAATGAAAAAAGATAGGTACATACATATATAATTAAATATGGAAATAATCGGTTATTATTTTCTGTTTTTTCTTTTGTTCGACCAGCTTATTTACCGCCAATTCCCTGATTTTTTTCAATACTTTAATGTCAGTTTGATCGACCATTCGAAATTCAGCCAATTGGACAGCTTTGTTAAAAATTTCGACAGCTTCTTTGGCTTTAATCTTGTTTTCAGGCGCTTCAATAAAACAGTCGTCATCATCGTCGGACTCTTCAATTAAATCATTTTCATCAAATGGCGTGACGTCCTCACAAGGATTATTGATCCAATCTCTAATGTTTACAGCAGTAAATACTTCATGAGGGCACAATGTCTGTAGAAGATCTGCAGCAGTATTTTCTAAAGATCTAACCTCTGATTGCCACTTTTCTTTTAAAACGCTCAAAGGAACATTAAATTCAGGATCGTCTTCATCATTTACCATATTCAAAATATTTTTCCAACAGTTAGATAAAGTTCCTCTACCAACTCGGTTCCAGGATGCTCCTTCTTTAAGTGTGATTTTTTTCATCGATTCAAGCAAATCCCCCTCTTTTGCAATAATTGTTGCCAGAAGACTGTTCCTATAATGAAGTTTGGTGATTCTAATTGCATTCTGATCCATTGGCTGGATCAGAGCCGTTACATTTGGAGGCATGAACATAGCTTCTATGGAACCATCCTCGGATTTAAGGTCGGATTCTTGTGGAGGGGATGGGGCATTATCTATTAGGAGTAAAGCTTTTACTGGTAATCCTTTCTTCGTTAAAAAATCTGTCACCTTAATGAAAAATAAAACAGTAAGAATTCCAATTGAACTATTTTTACATGTTTACTTACCTCTGGCACAAAACAGTTGTGAAACCATTCTTTAAAAATGGAAGAAGTCATCCAAGCAGACTTTGAATTTCTGTAGTTTACGGGACAGATAAAATTTTTAAAACTGCGAGGATTTTTCGATTTTCCTATTACTAAAAGTTTTATTTTATGAGATCCTGACGCATTTGCACAGCATAAAAATGTTATCCTTTGCTTTTCAATTTTTGCACCTGGAGCGCTTTTCTCCAATGACTTTACATATGTCTTTTGTGGGAGAAGTTTCCAATATATACCAGACTCATCGGCATTATACAACTGATCATTGGATAAACCCAAATCTTCTATCTTTGCTTTCAATTTAATTTTAAAAGGATTTACGAACTGAGATTGCGCAGAAAGTTTTTCACCGCTTATCTGAAGGAGCCGAATTCCGTATCTCTTTTTAAATTTTTGTAGCCACCCATCGCTAGCATTGAAGTCATTTCCGTTTTCACTTATGTTTTTGTGAATTTGTTTGGCTTTCTCTTTCAACATCAACCCACTTACAGGGAGGTTTTTATTCCGCATGCAAATAAACCACTTATAGAGCGATTTTTCCATTTTTGGAAGCTCTGAAGATCGTAATGTTTTGCGTTTTTCGGGTCCATAAAACGTATTGTTCACACATTTTAAAATATTGTCTTTTTTATTTTTTATTGAACATATCGTTGATTTTGCAACTTTATACTTTTTACTTAACACTGTAACACTCGATGCTTTTTTTAAATATTCCAAAATTTCACATTTTTAATTTAAGGATAAAAACTTTCGACTGTTTTTAGACATTACTAATTTTAAAAAATTAGCGAAAATAGCGAAATATTAGACATGCCCATAAAAAAAAATCCAGACCTGATGGAAAAAAACTGAAAGCTGATTCTTGTTTAGCACATTAAAATACATCAAGTTCAACTATTCGTCTATGGTAATGCATTTTTTTTTTTTTTTTTTTTTTTTTTTTTTTTTTGTCGACCAGAGTTATTTAATATTTTTTACTCAATCTTTTTTGTAGAAAATAATATTAATAATAATAATAGTAATACTAAAATAACCCAACGTTTATCTTTGAAGCTTTACAATATTCCAAAAAAAAAAAAAAACGGAAAATTGTTTGAATTTATTTAACAAAAACATATTAATAAACCAAAAAATTAGCTATAAAAAAATATTAAGGGGAAAAATAACTGTAAACGTAACATATCATTTCAGTTCAGAATGTTTTGCCCTCCACTATATATTACAATGGAAATATGAAAATAAAAGGATAACCCCATATGACGAAATACCTATAAATCGATTAGTTTATTTAATAAAATAAAATAACATTTTTCTTATAGATTTTGACCGTTATTGCCTACAAATTATTTTCTAAATATTGAGATAATGAACGTAATTGTTTAATGTTAAAAATGATTAGTTTTTGTTTATTATGTCTTTGCACACAAATTTCTTATCCAAATTTGGCTTTCACTTTATTAAAAAAAAAAACGCTTTTACTTGCGCTAACACTCACTTTTAGCTGTGCAAAATTATGACAATTATATTTAGAATTTTTACAAGCACATCTAACAAGTTTCCGTAGTGTAGTGGTTATCACGTGTGCTTCACACGCACAAGGTCCCCGGTTCGAACCCGGGCGGAAACAAATAGTTGAAAAATTTTTTCTTTTTAATTAATTTATATTATTTGTAAAGGAAAAAATAAACAAATATTATTAAAAACTTAATAAATACAGATGAACTAAATTAAAAAGCTAAGTATTTCTATTTTATAATATAATTTATATTTATAATAGATTTTTATTGCAAAAAAAAAAAAAAAAAAAAAAAAAACTTGATTTAAATATAAAAAAAACAAAGGAACTGGATGAACTTGATATAAGTCCTACTTAGGCTTGGAGTACATTTATCTCAATTATTAAACACTTTACTAAGTAGTAATAATAGCTTCCTTACAAGGTATATTTATTAAGAATACTTTTGGAATCTAAAATAACACAGAGATTAAACACAGAGAAAATTATTTCAAATTATTTTTTAATAAAATGATTAACTAACTTTATATTGGTATTTAATTATATTTTTTATTAATATAATTAATTTTCTAATTGGTTTATAATTTCTTTTTTTTAATAAATTGACAACTGTTAACAAAATATAAAGAAAATTTAAAGATTTGTCTATAAAAATACAGAAATAAAATAAATTTAAGTAAATTTCCAACAATTTTCACCTCATTATTTATTCATTTAAAAAATCAGTAATATTAAAATGAATTATTCTAATTACAAGTATTAATATTATCATTTGGATGATTGGATCAAAATAAATTAAAAATTAATTAATATAAGCAATTTCATAATTGAAGTGCATTTTTACTTTTTTCTGTGAAGAATTGTTATTATTATTATTTTTTAAGAAAAAAAAAAAACTTTGTTTTATATCATTAACAATTTTGCTGTCATTACGATTATCTCATCTAAGGCCACATTCATTGTGTTTAAATACCTTTCATTTTCTGTTGCTCTCTCGATATAAAAATTTAATACACAAAAAGATTATAAATGTCTAATATAATTCATTTAAAGCCCACGCTTTTGTAGTCTGCTTTATAAATCGCTTTGTTTGAATTGTTTAAACTTTATATTTAATTTAATTGAACATTTAAAAGTGTTGTTTTTAAGCACCTTTAATAAAAATAAAACAAGAAATATTATTGAAATTTATTACAACAATTTTATTTTTCAAATATTATACAGTGGAGCAGAATCGAAATTTTGTGGAAATAAATCTGTAACTTTTAACCGACTGGTTGGATTTACATAAAATTTTACAAGGAGTATACAAGTTTGAGTATGGCCTCACATATCCTTCAGAAGCGGAGATATCAGCTCAGAGTTATAATTAATTAAATTATAATTTTTGAAAAAAAGTGGTTTTTGGGGAAACTGTAAATATTTTATCTACAATAAAATCTTTGTTTGTTAAGATATCATAACGAAAAATAAGGCTTATTATTAAACAGTATCAGGAGAATTTGATATGAAACCTGGTTCGGAAAAAAAGGTCCACATGATATTGGGAAGGCCAAGAAAATTTAAAACCTATTGAAAAGAGCTCCAAACACATCTGGTCGAAAAGCAGTTCGGTTAGTTCAGTGCTCTGATTTAGAAGCCAAGAATAGGACACAGATACAAAAATACTCATTTTGTATAATGGACGACGAAACGTATGTACTGGCAGATTTTTCACAGCTTTCGGGTTAATATTTTTATGTTGCAAATGCAATAATCAAGTCATTTGTTAAAGTGTGCTCTATAAATACCGAAAAATACATCAAAGAATGTCTGCAAAAAAGGCGTCTTCCTTTCATAAGAGAGCACAATGTGTCCACATTTTTTTGGCCCGATTTGGCATCATGTCACTACGGTAAGAAAGCTCTGGAATGGTACTAAAACAATAACATAATTTTTGCACCAAGAGAGGTCAATCCTCCAAATTGTCCAGAGCTAAAACCAGTGGAGAAATATTGGGCTCTTGTAAAAAAAGAAGAGCACAAAAAAGGTGACCCAAATTATCGAAGATTTAAAAAGAAATGGTCGATCAGTTCCAAAAAAAAACTGAAACAACTATCAAATTTCTAATGGAAAGGTTTCCAAAAAGGTCCATGAGTTCATAAGTAGTGGTTAGAACTATAAAAGTTATATTTTTCTGTGATCTGTAATATAATACACAGGTTAACAGTAAAAAAAAGGCTTGGATAATTACTATAGAGATTTGATGTATTATGGTTCCAGTAGTCCAAATATGGTCCAAATTTTAAATTCTATGGAGAGGTTTTTTTTTTAAATTTTTATGTAAAATTATAAATTTAATAAATAAAATTGTTATGGGCTAAAAACTAGAAACACAGGGTGTCCGTTTCATACTTTTCTGCTAATATTTCTGAAACAAAAGCAAGTACGACAACGAAATTTTGTATAAATAGTTTGAGGGTCGATTAAAACTTGGAAACCAAAAATGGGCGTGGTCCAACCACTTTATCGCCCACCTCCCATATAAGGTGAAATGTCAACGAAATTTTGTACAAATAGTTTAAGGATCAATGTAAATTCGGAAACAAAAAATGGGCGTGGTCACCCACCTTACTGCTTACCTCCTATATAACGTAAAATTTGGAAAAGTTGATGGTGGGTATATAGATTCGGCCAAGCCAAATATAACATTCTCGCTTGTTTTGTTTTTTAATTTTTTTTACTAACTTTATATTTTTCGTCTAAACAATTTTTATCATTACTTTGAAACTATTGATCGCATCAAAAACAATTGTATACATCATTTAAAGATATTGTAAGCCAAAACTTTTGTAAATTTAGTTTAACATAATCGGACAAGTCGTTTTTGAGTTATGACAACATATGTGGAGAAATGTCTCAAAAAAACTAAAATTTTGTGAAAATGAGCGAATTCACTTAATTGCGAATAAAATTCGATTTTTAATGATTTTTTTAAAACAAAAAACTTGCTATTTTCACGTAAAAAATATATTTTTTTGTTTAATTTTTGTATTATAACTCCGAAACTACTGAGCCGATTGAAACTCAATATATTAAGGGATTAAAGGTTGTATAAATTTAAATTTTTGTAAATTTATTTTAATAATATCAGACTAACATTATTTGAGTTATCATGAATTATGTGGAGAAATGTCTAAAAAAATACAAAAATCATTTTGTTTAAAAATTAAAAAAAAACCTCTCCATAGAATTTAAAATTTGGACCATATTTGTACTACTGGAACCACAATACATCAAAATTGTAAAATGGTTTTTCAAGCCTTTAAAATTTTTTCGATATTGTTGCCTTGTGATATCAATTAAATAAAACAATAAAAACTCTAAGAACAACCGTTACTTAAAGAAAATTTTATTTTCAAGAAAAGAGAGAACATAAATAAATTTTACAATTTTCAATTTCAAAATCGTTTATTTTTGGACTCAGAAAAGATATTGATTTCAATTTATTTTATTATATGGAAAAATGTTTGTTTTATTAATTGGAAAAAATTTAACAAAACGTGACGAAAAGATTTATGTTGAAAAAACTAAACCAAGATTTTACAAAATTTAGATACTTAGTTGAAATAAATAACTTGAAAACTATAAGAGATAAATAACAAATGCAAGCATGTTTAGGTCTTACTAAGGACTTTAAGTCCCAAATAGATTCGCTTCTGAATGTATACTCCTCTGGTACGTGCACGTGACATTTTATATATGTAGATCCAAACAGCCGATTAGAAGTAGAAATTTTATTTAAAAAAAAAATTCGATTCTGGCCCAAAGTACATTATAATATCGTAGATAAATATACAAAAAAGCAATATACAACTTAAGCAATTTATATGAGTACTCTACTTATAGATGTTAGTAAAATCTAAACAGTTATAAGTTTAAGAACTCAAAATTTGTATAATTTCCCTTGACATTTGCTATAATTTGAGGTTTTATTTTTTTAACTATTTATATTTGATAACACTATCATTGATGCTTGGTGTATTATGTGTTTCTGTTAATGTTAGAAGTGCACAGAAAAAATGTTCGGAAAACCTTAAAGTATCTTACTGAGACGATTAAACGACGTCCGTCAGTCTGTCTGTACGTCCAAATAATTATTTTAATGCAAACACAAAGCTTATTGAAACTGGTTATGATCGATCCATTGTATCACCTAGCCTCCATACAAATGTTCTCCAGGAATAGAGTTTTTGCGCTTAAAAATTCCTTAAATATATCAATAATTGATTGGAATTCGGCAGGAATAAGTTTAATACCTATATGTAAGTATAAATCTGTATGCAATATTTTGAATATCATTTCACGTACATAAATCGAATAGAAGTGTTAGTATCAAGTTAATATTTGACACAAAGTATAATTGACCATAGCTCACATAAAAGTTCCTCTTCCGCGAATCACCCGTAAGTACATAAACCCCATATGAATATTAAAATAAATGTAAAAATTCAATACAATTAATACAAGTATCGGTTGGCCATAGGTCCCATACATAATTTATTTTTATGAAATACTCTATCCATTCCTTATTATTTTACATAGTGTATCTTGTTATTCTACTTAAACCTTATAATAATTTCTATATTTTATATTAATATAAATCCCATTAAAAAATAGCAATTCTCCTCTTTTTTACAATACGGTTACTATGATCATCATTATGATTTTAGCTATATATTGGCCATTGGTATTTAAATTTAAATCTATGTGTGTGTCTAATGGCACAGCTGGAAATTTATAACGTTTTGTCTTCTTGGATTTCGTTTAAATTTTTTTTTTTTTTTTTTTTTTTTTTTGTTTCTAAAAAATTGTATTTTAATGAGTGGAACTCATCAGTAGATTAATTTTTTTTCTTTTTGTCTTCTTTATTTGAAGGGATTTCTTTTAGTTTTTTCTTGTTGGAGTTGTTTTTTTTTTTTTATTATTAATGTATTCCGAAATTCAAGTAGCTATTTTGCATTAAAATTTATATTAGTTTTTATAGTTTTCCATATTTCTTCATTGTGTTTAGTTTTGAATTAATTAAAAACCATGAAATTTTGAAAATATAATACATAAAATATTTAATATGTTTATCTTTGTTTATTCGTTTGTACCCTATAGCGTTGAATGTGGCAGTCATAAGTAATTTAATTATTTTATGTTACTGTAGTAATTAAATGAAAACTATTTGGCCTAGACCATTATTTTGAAATAAATGATTCTTTTAAAAAATGCTTCCTGATATGATAAATGATTAAATATAATGTTTATACATTTTTTCTTAATTACTGCTAAGAAATCAGGCAATAAAAGACGTCTAAAAGTCTAGTTAAAATTTTTTATTGAAATTCTCCTTTGTTAAAATTCAGCATAATTTTTTTTTTTTATAATTTAAAATCTCAAAAAAACTTTTTTAATTTTCTTTCTCTTAAACTCAATTTATATTTAATTTTCAATTTAAAATTTTTGGTTTATTTGATTTTTACACATCACATGTGTACATATCAACTTTCAGCTCTAAGTCCTCTTTTGCCTTAGTGGACGTCACAAATGTGTTTGACGTCCTTTTTACGCGTAGAGCCACTTGGAAGATTGTTTTTTTTCATGCGAGTTCGTGTTTTTTGGTTTGGTTTATATTTTTTTAAATTATCAATAACTGCGGGAGAACATTACAAAAAATTTTTATGTTTTACCTTCAGAAAGTATTTTTAGCAACAAGGTACGGGTGCTAGGAATACAGTGCTTGCCGCCACCTATTTTAAAATTTTTTAAAAGCAAAATTTCACTGTATGTACACTACACGGCTATATAATTTATTTAAAAACCAAAAGGATCCAAAATAATAAAACAATAATATTATTTGCCAATGTTTATCATTTTGCTATTTTTATTTAGCACAGGCAAAAACCAAGGCTCAAGTAAAATAGCGGTAACTTCCGAAGATGCATAGAAAAATAAAATATTTTTTTTTTATAATTATTGTCCCTGTTTAAAGCGTCATATAAACAAATTGTCTTTGAATTATTTGTCTAGGAATTAAGCAGAAACAGAAACTACAAAGTCTGTTGTAGTGCTATTATTTTTTTGCACACAGCTGTATAAGTATAAATGATAGGACCAAATTTAATAAAGATCCCTTCGGGAATTACCCAAAAATGCATTAATTTATATAAATATTAATATCAAAGCATTATTCTGTATTTGTATATTTTATTTTACACTTAGTAAACGAATCGGTACACAATTGGCCTCAGGTCTGATATAAGACCCCTTTCCGAATTTTGATGCTCATACACAATGGTCCAGGATATCATATGGTCCGTCTTGACCGACTATTAGCCGTATTCGAAAAAAAAAAATAATGTAGGTTTGATAACGAGTTACTAACTTTTTCTTATGGAAATTTACATACAAAAAGTTAGTAACTCGTTATCAAGCATACATTATTTTTTTGTGAATACGTCTGTATATCTTCATTCTCGTTTTTTGTTTATTTAGGTTAAATTTACAATTTCGTTTTATCTTCTAACTTCTGTTATTGAGTATTAGTATTAAATTAGTAAACTTTTTCAAATAAAAAGATCGACATGAATGCCCTCACTGACTAAAATGTAAAATCACTTTTCTCTATGATTTGGAGAGCAAATAATGAGTATAGCAAATCAAAAAACGTTTTCCTCCGTTAGTATTTATAAGACGGATAGTTTTATAAGTAAGCCGAATTTTAATTTTCTACTTCGTCTGGAAGCTTCATAATCTCTGGAAAGAGAAAAAAATGCTTAGAAAAAGACATATAACTTCAATTATCCCAGCTCCCTGATAAGAATTTCAATATCTGCCTCCGTTAGGATTCGTAGGAGAAATAGATTTATAAGTAAGCCGAATTTTAATTGTCTACCACGTCTAAGAGCTTCAGATAGCTCTGGAAAAAGAGAAATCCGTAGAAAAAAAAATTTTATAATCTGGCTCCGTTAGGATATGTAGGACGTAAAGTTATATATAATTATATATATAGATTAAAACTATTCCAATTACCTTTTTAACTATATTAATTATACAAGTGTTCAAAATCCTAATTATCTATTATTTTTTACTAAAAGTAAAACTGTTTATCATCGGCTTTTTATTATTTTTCTTCTTTTATCACTCATAAATTAATCAAATATAAATAAAATATATACAAAGACAAAATAATAAACGATTTATCAAAGATAAAAATTATTATTTAATATTGATTAATAATTTAATTAAAATTGTTTTAAAAATTTTTTCTGTACATTTTCTTTTTAAATAATTAACATTTTATTATTACAAGTAGATTAAAAAACATCTATTCATTCTTTCACAAATCGGTCATATATTATTGTATTTTGCCCAAATTCGCTAGTAACCACGGGATATTTTTATAAACTTAAATAAATATATACCCTAACAACATAGAGGGGCCAATATAAAAAATTTTGGTAATAAATCTGAATCTCCTAAACTATCTTACGCATCGGATTGAAATGTATGCAAGAGTTGTATAAGAGGATCTAAGTTTTCATAAAAATCATTTAATATTCACACTGTAATAATACAAGATAAGCTACAGGCTATCAAAATTAACCAACTCAAGTATTAATAAGTTTCAAAAAATCTTAACTACTCCAAATCAAGTCCGATTTGAAATATTTAAAAACCTTTATATAGAACTTGATCAACTGTTATATAAAATATATATATGGCTTAAAGGGGTCGAAAATGGCGATTAATTCAGGGAAAGGTTATATCAATATTTTAATGATCACGTTTTCTTTTTTTTTATTGATTATTAAGTAAAAAATTTCAGTTTTAGAATTTTAAGATTTTTTTAGCAGAACGGTAATGTCCGTCCGTCTTTACATTTAGGTTAAATGGGACAAATATGACGCTTAATTCAGGAAAAGTTGATATCCAAATTCTGATGATCACGTTTAATTTTTCTATTTATTAATAAGCAAAAAAATGCACTCTTATAATTCTAAAATATTTTTTGGCAGAATTGCAATGTCCGTACGTCCGTCTATACATTTGGGTTAAATGAGTCGAAAATGGCACTTAATTCAGGGAAAGATGATATCAAAATTTTAATGCTTACATTTGGTTTTCATATTAATAGAAAAGTGATTTTTTTTTTTTTTTTTTTTTTTTTTTTTTTTTGAGAGAGTTCTAATGTCCGTCCATCTGTCCATCTGTTTGTTAATTTTTGCAATCTTTCCCATTCAAAATCGTTTAACTTTTGATTCAATAAAGATAAAGACTCAAAATTTTCTTTGTTCGAGATAATTTTAATTTTTAACCAACTACATAAAATATAATAGAATCGCTTGAAAATATTTGGCTATATAGGGAAAAACCTTAACCAAGATCTTGTAAAATTGAGATTTTTGAAATTTCAAATGTATATATAAGCATGTTTTCTTAAGGATTTATCAAGGACTTTAAGGTCCTTGATAAATCCTATTTTAAACCCCTTTCGTTCCGCACCAGAAGCGTATATGGGATCCTGCTCAAATGCTATTATAATAATTTATATTTATAATATAAATTATAATAATTTTAGTTGCCGTGTGTATTAAAAATGAAACGGTTTAATATTTATTGCATAGTCATAAGAAGAAATTTTGCTGACGCATAATATTTAAACGCTGTTTAAGACCATTAAACCCCTATTCCGGGAGAACATTTGTATGGGGGCTAGGTGAAATAATGGACCGATCATAACCAATTTCAATAGGCTTCGTCCTTGTGTCAAAATAATTACTCGTGCAAAATCAAGATTTCTTTAAAATTGCGACCTGTACTTTGTTCACAAGGTTTACATGGACAGACAGCCAGACGTACGGACGGACATCGTTAAATCGACTCAGAAAGTGATTCTGAGTCGAACGGTATACTTTAAGGTGGGGGTCCGATAATTTTTTCTGTGCGTTACAAACATCAGCACAAACGCATAATACCCCAACCACCTATGGTGGTGTAGGGTATAAATATCTCATCTTGTAACAAAATTGTTTTCGTTTAATTTAAATCTTTTTTTTATTTATTTAATTTATGAATCCGCATTTGGCTTCATATTACATAATACTATTGTACCTTCACTTTCATTCCAACTAAATTTAAAAATCTCTTTACAAAAATAACATTCTCAATTTTCAAAAAAAAAAAAAAAATCTAAATTCCTTTTGAATATTAAAATTTATTAAATATTTTTATTATATTTTTTTATTTATATAGACTTTAAATAGAGAAATTTGTATATTTTAAATAGATTTATTTGCAATTGTAGTTTGAAACCAAACATATATTTTATTTTATTTTTTTTTTTTTTATATATATATTTTTATTGGCTTCTGTGTGTTTTTTGAACCCAACTAAATAGAAATAATTGAAATTTGCACATGACTCGTACTCGAAAATGTATGTATTATATGTATGTATTATATGTACATATGTATTTAAATGCAGGGAAAGAGTAGAAAGACACATTCGATTCGTTTGTTCTTTGATCAGGCCAATAGTTTATTTTAATTTTACAATTTTACAATAAACATTTTTTAAATACTTTTGTTATTTTATTTATTTATTATTTTTTTTTGTTCTATGTATGCATGTTTATTTAACATTTCACACATATTCACTGTTTCATAGGAAGGAGGGAAAAAAATAAAATACTTACAATTCAGTATAAATAAAATAGGATTATAATTAAATATCTCTATTGTTATTTTAAATATATTTTTATTTTTGCACAACTAATTTTGTTAAAAAAAGTATATATGTATATATAATACAATAAAATAATTAAATTGCATTTTATGCTTTGTGTTGGTTTTTTCTGAAATTCAAATGAAAAAACTCTGATTATTTTGTTACTTTTTTCAGATTTTGATTTTTTTGCTGCTGTAGTTTTGAAAAATGTTTACTTTTTGTATAATTAAAAGCAATTTTAGTATAAAATTATTTTAATACTCTTAATTTTATTAATTTAATTTCATGTATTTTGAGTTATTTAATCTGAATAGTCTTCTGTAGCGTTATTAAGGAGGTTTTTATTTTTTGGTGGTTTAGGTTATATAATTCGTCTGCAAGCGAAACTAAAAGGCTACAATAATTGTTGATGCCTTTAGGGTCAAAGAGTTTACCAATATAATATGAGAGGAATATGGTATCTATATGCGATATCTAGTTCGCTAAGTTTTGAAAGGCCAAAGTAATTTTAAAGTTGTATTAAAATCCATTGAATATGAATATGAAATCAATTCATTTTTCCTAAAATCGTCTACTCATTCTTATAAATTTGTATTCCTAAAAATGCATTTTTTTTATTACTAATAAATAGGAAAATTAAACTTGATCATTAAAATATTGATATCACCTTTCCCTGAATTAATCGCCATTTTCGACCCCTTTTACTCCAATATGCAACCGTGCAAGTGCTAATGATGAATTGTGTTTTGGTACAGATAATGTATATTTCATTCAGCTAGTGTCATTTTATAGTCCATTCAAACTCTTCTGTGATTCCGCAAAGCAGAAATTAATAATTGCTATTTATTTATAGTGTGAGACCATTTACGTCATTTAGGGCAATTCTAAAATATTTGAGCGGGCAACCGCAGAGCGCAAATCTGCAACAAGTTACTTATTGTCTAATAAATATTATAGAAAAAAAGCCTTAAGTATCTCTAGATTAATCTACACCATAACGTTCTTTAGGCGAATTATGATAGTTTTTTTTTATTTATTTTTTTTTATCAGTAATTTTATTTATTGAATCTTTACAAAAGTTAAGTGAACTAACAATGATTAATCAAATCTTAAATCTAAATGTTAATATCTATTTAGTCCAACCAACGTCGGACTAAAAGCGATTTTAATGCATATGGTTTAACTTCGTCTCAGTTCTGCTTTTGTTTTTTCTTCTTAATCGAATGTGTCCATTACTTCTTAGTATATTTCGTGCTAGTGGGTTAGGGTGTATTTCCAATCTTTTCAAGTATGCTCCTTCATGTTCTTTTATTACATCTTTTACCAAAGAAATGTTTAGATCCTTATGTATGTTAGTATTTCTTATATACCAAGGGGCTGCTGTTATAATTCGCAATATTTTCTTTTGGCGTCTCTGTATTTTCTCAACATTTTATGCTGAGGCCATACCTCATAACTGGATCCCATAAGTCCATATTGCGTGTGGAGATGATCCACTTAATAAATTTTTTACCTCTGCCCCCTAGTAAAATTCGACGAAGAAAACAATTAACATAAGTGTCATTTGTGCAAAAGTGGGCGAAAAAGAAATAGTCGGCGTGTCATCTCTCATATAAAGTTAATACCAAAATGTTTATATCTGGGAAACTATAAAATCAAATTTTGTACGACTAGCATTAGGTTCAATATGAATATTTTGGACAAAAATTGGTACACTAGCAATAGTGGGCGTGGCACCTCCCATATTAAGAAAATATTAAATTATCATATCTGAGAAAATATAACAGTTAGTGTTCTAAAATTTTGTCGGAGCCACTTTGGTATCAATATTAATATTTAAGAAAAATATGGGCGGACTAAAAGTAGGGGGCATGGTACCTCCCATATGAATTAAATGCAAAAATTCGTATATCTGTGAAACTATTGGAGTTGGAATGCTCAAATTTTATACAAAGAATTTTGACATCCATGAAAACATTTGTCTAATAAATTAGCGGATTATGGAGGATGCCACGCCTACATTTTACGCCCACATTTTTAAAACTCAAACGGTTGCACCGATTTTAACGAAATTTGGCATACAGATAGTACCAGTGCCGGTGGTCATTATGGGCTATGTCTGAACTGGGTTGGATGCCACGCCCACATTTTACGCCCACTTTTTAAAACTCTCAAACGAAATTTGACACACAGATAGTACCAGTGCCGGTGGTCGTTATGGGCTGTGAAAGAACTGGGTTGGATGCCACGCCCCCATTTTATGCCCACTTTTTGAAACTCTTAAACGGCTTTACCGATTTTGAAGAAATTTGACATACAGATAGTACCAGTACCGGTGGTCGTTTTAGGCTATGTAAGAACTGGGTTCACGCCCATATTTTACGCCAACTTTTTAAAACCCCTAAACGGTAGCAAATGTTTTTATATTCACTATTAGGGGGTAGCGAAGCGCACCGGGTTACGCTCGTAATTTATATACATATGATACATCAAGGAAGAGAGCGGAACAATATTTCTTTTCTTCAAACGTTTTGTTTATAACATTTACAAGTCTGTGTGTTTGTTGGATAGTACTGTGTTTTCTTCTAAATCCGAATTGATGATTGGGTATACATTGGCTTATTAGCGGGTATCATGGTAATCAGTGACACCTTCCATTCTAGTGGATAATATTCAAGGTGTAATATAGCGTTAAAAATATAAAGTATTATTTTTAATGCTATCCGGGGTAGCTCTAAAAGCATCTGGTTTCTGATTTTATCAATACCAGGTGCTTTTTTGGAGTTTTAATCAACAATAGCCTTGTCGATCTCTCGAATCTCAAAGTAAAGTGGTTCAACTGCTTCGAAATGGGCCACAACAGGGGGCAACTCAATTATGTCATTTGATTCGTTCGGGGTGAATACATTCTTTAAATGACTAACAAACAGATTCCCTTTTTCTGTATGGTTTCTTGCCCATCCACCATTTGTATTACGTAAAGGTGGTCTATTATGTTAGTGAATAAAAAATATTAAATCCTTCGTTTTAATAAGAAAATCAAAAACGATTATGTGTAATATAATATGAAACATTTGATTCTTAGGAAATTTAAAATCATTATTAATCCCCTTATTAAAAATGCTAAAGTGGCGTACTGTGCTAATTTGCTATTCCCTATTAGTTCGTCTTAGAACGAAGTAAATTATCAATTAAATTTTATTAGTTTATAATTTTATTATCTTATTAAGTTTATCTTTTAAATTATACAAATTATAGCTTTTCTTAGTTTCTTAGAATAAAATTTAATATTAAGTTTTCTAGTAATTATTACTTTCTCATATTCTATATACCTTCATTCTTACTACAAGGTAATATTTATTTAAATTCATTGAAAAACCAATATTTATTTTATTGAAAATGTCGCATGTCTTTCTACAAAATAGAATCATATTATAAATGTCATGCATATTGGACGGACAAACTGACAGACATTGGGACAGACACAATTTACTATATACTTACTTATGCAAATGATTTCACATGCTTGAATACAATTTGTTTTAATTGCCAACTTGCATTATTACATGAATATGAAAAAAAAAAAAAAAAATATATATTAAATGTTGATTCAATTCAATTATAATTTATTGTTATTGAACATACAACATTCATTCGAAATTCATATGGATAGAGTAATAAATATTTGGTTTTCTTGTTTCCTTCAAACGAACTTGTAAAACCGGGTGGGATTTTTTTTTCTATTTTATACTAAAACCTGAACCTTTAAATAAAGAGGAACTAATAGATCTTATAAAAGATATTTAAAAACAAAAATATTTTTTTTTTTATATAGAATTTAATTAAGAGTTATTTTAATTTATTATTCTAAGAAAAACAACTTAATTCAGGTAATTTTAAATGACATGGAAAATTTTACAAATGTTATTATTTTGCATTTGTAAATTAAAAAAAAGAAAAAAATATAGTATACATTTTATTTACTCTTTTTTAATTACAGCTATTAATTAACCTCCTCCAAACATTAGCAAATGAATTTCTTTATAAATAACATCATAAATATTCATTAAAAAAAAAAAAAAAAAAAAACTTTTACTAATATTATCATCATTATTATTGCTATTATTTATAGTTAGTTGAATTTATTTGTTATTATTATTTTTTATTTTTCAACTTTATTGAATTTTCTAAGTACACTGACTCAAACAATTGCCCGTACACTAGCCATTAAAAAAGTTATTGTATTATATTTCCTACAATATTTGCCAGATTAAACTAAATTTATTTTTTCTTATAGATGATATTGAGCTAATAAATTTCCCAGTTTCAAATACTTTAAATAATAATGTCAGTTGTTGTAAACAATTATCTAAATGCAATAGCGCTAAAATCAAACTAAAAAAATTGTCCGTACAAAAGTAAAATAGTAAAAAATACAGCTCTAAAATGTAACGGTACATTAAAAAAATGTGTTTTCTTATTGGTGATGTTGTCAGCACTGATTTCAAAGCTTATTGCTTAATTTTTAAACTTTATCATTTAAAATGAGCGCAAATAATAAAAGCGGTATCAAAATTCCATTAGAAATCAAAGAACTGATAGTTAAAATGTAAAAGAAGTGCTTCCCCACTCTCCACAGAGTCCCGATCTTAACCCAATAGAGCACTTATGGGGAATTTTGGAGAAAAAAATTCGACAACATCCAATTACCAGCAAACAAATGCTAAAAAATATAATTCTTGAAGAATGGCGGAATATTGACAACGAAACTACAAGTAGATTAGTGTTATCAATGAAAAATCGTTTGACAGATGTCATTAAAGCCAAAGGATACCATACACGTTATTAATATTGCATTTACTTAATTTAAGCTACATTTAAGTTTGAGTCGTTATGTTGTACGGATAATTTTTTGAGTTTATTTTCTGGAGTATTTTTTTCTTTTTTTCTTTTTTAATAAAATTTATTATTTTTTCAACTCTATTGTGTTTTTGTTTACATTATATACCAATTGCAGTTTTAAAAAATAATAAACTTTTTAGTGTATGATACATATTTTTGAAACTAAAGTAAATAATATTGGCAACTGCATGGTGTACGGGCAATTGTTTGAGTCAGTGTATGTATGATGATTTCTAATGGAAAGTTTTGCGATTAAACTTAAAAAGTAGGGTGTTAATAATTTTAAAATAGTCGTATCTTTATATAGCGTTTTTTTTTTTGGTTTGATACGATAGTGTGCTGCTGCATATTTATAAAGAAAAAAAATGGAATGGCATATTTAGCCTGGCATGACATTCATTCATTCGCTTGCCTCATTTTAAGTATTAGTCATTGTTTTAAGATTATAATATAACATACAAGTTCATATAGAGAATTTTATGTAGTTTTTTTATTTTTTATTATTATTTTATTAATTTATTATATTTATTATATATATTTTTATTTTAATAAATAGCTGTCGTTTATAATACTGTGGAAAGAAAGTACGCCTACAAAAAAATAAATAACAGATGATGGTGATGATGATGAGTTTATTATTAAGAGACTTTTGCTCATAAACTGGTATAAGCCATTTATGATGAATGACTCCACATAGTTTAAAATAAATATTGAGGTTTTTTTTTCCCTAAAACTGTTGGATTTTTTTTTTATGTGTCATATTTGGTGAGTTTATGATTGTAGCCTAGATACATTGTATTTATTTATGATGTAGGAGATAATGTTTATAAAATTCCATAAACTTATTTAAATTTATTAAACAAATATATGATATTATGTGGAATAACCTCCAAGAAAATTTCAGCTAATATTTTCTAAATGATTTATATGTAATCTACTTCAGAAAGTTGAGTAATTAACAGGGCAAGTTTTAATATGCACAAAAAAAATTGAAATATGCGCTTGAAAAAGCACAAAAAAATGGTATAATATGCAAAGAAATATACAAAAATAGCATGAATATGTATATAAAAACCAACGAATTTATGCATTCTTATATATTAATGTGCAAAAAACTTGAAAAACTTGCCCTAGTAATTAATATGTATTTTTCTAATTTATTTCTAATTTTATTTGCCTGGCAGGCATATAAAAGAATATATATCACATAAGTAAGAAACAACAATTTGGAAAGCAATGAAATATTTTCTATGTCTGAGGTATCCTAGTTTGAAACCCAATAGCTCCGTTTCTAATGGGATATGTGAGACCCCCCTTCTAAACTTAAAATTCCTCTGCTATGCCTATGGGAAATTTTTATGTAAATCAAACCAACACATTAAAAATTAAAGGTTTATTAAAAAAAATTTGGATTGTGCTCCACTCAGGACTATAGGAAAATTTACTTATTTTATTATAATAATATTATTATAAATTTTTTTTTTTATTTTTTTATTTTAGTTATTCCGAAAAACTTTTAACTCAAGAGTGATTCCATGTCAAAACGGACAGCAATCGGATTTGACATCATTAAAAGCATTAATCATTAAAAGTATTTCCGAAAAAATGAAATTTCAGACCCATATTTAGTTTCGGTCCGAAAATATGACGGTTTAAAAAACGAGAAAATGTTAAAAACTACAAATGAATACTTATTTAACTTCTAATAACTTCTTTAATATATATGATAGATCTCTAGTTGTTACTACATATTAAGGACAAAGATATTACCTTCATAACGATATACAGTGAACTTTCGATAATGTGAACTAATTAATTTCGGGGTAGTTCTTATTTTCGAATTTGTTCACATTTTCGATTGTGATTTTTTTATATATATTACTAATTTAGTCTTTCTAAAAATCATTTCTGCAAGGAATGAAAATGCAAAGATTACTAAAAAAAACTTTTTGTAATTTATTTGGAACATAAAAAGTTTTTAAAAATCCATTTTATAAAGAGTACATACGTAGTATGTATGTACATAAAAAACAAACAAAATATTACGACAAAAAAATAAATAAAATTTACAATGAAAAAAGATAGGTACATACATATATAATTAAATATGGAAATAATCGGTTATTATTTTCTGTTTTTTCTTTTGTTCGACCAGCTTATTTACCGCCAATTCCCTGATTTTTTTCAATACTTTAATGTCAGCTTGATCGACCATTTGAAATTCAGCCCATTGGACAGCTTTGTTAAAAATTTCGACAGCTTCTTTGGCTTTAATGTTGTTTTCAGGCGCTTCAATAAAACAGTCGTCATCATCGTCGGACTCTTCAATTAAATCATTTTCATCAAATGGCGTGGCGTCCTCACAAGGATTATTGATCCAATCTCTAATGTTTACAGCAGTAAATACTTCCTGAGGGCACAATGTCTGTAGAAGATCTGCAGCAGTATTTTCTTTTAAAACGCTCAAAGAAACATTAAATTCAGGATCGTCTTCATCATTTACCATATTCAAAATATTTTTCCAACAGTTAGATAAAGTTTCTTTACCAACTCGGTTCCAGGATGCCTCTAGAATAGAAACTCCTTCTTTAAGTGTGATTTTTTTCATCGATTCAAGCAAATCCCCCTCTTTTGCAATAATTGTTGCCAGAAGACTGTTCCTATAATGAAGTTTGGTGATTATAATTGCATTTTGATCCATTGGCTGGATTTGGTTACATTTGGAGACATGAACATAGCTTCTATGGAACCATCCTCGGATTTAAGTTCGGATTCTGGTGGATGGGATGGGGCATTATCTATTAGGAGTAAAGCTTTTACTGGTAATCCTTTCTTCGTTAAAAAATCTGTCACCTTAATGAAAAATAAAACAGTAAGAATTCCAATTGAACTATTTTTACATGTTTACTTACCTCTGGCACAAAACAGTTGTGAAACCATTCTTTAAAAATGGAAGAAGTCATCCAAGCAGACTTTGAATTTCTGTAGTTTACGGGACAGATAAAAACTGCGAGGATTTAAAACTGCGAGGATTTAAAACTGCGAGGATTTTTCGATTTTCCTATTACTAAAAGTTTTATTTTATGAGATCCTGACGCATTTGTACAGCATAAAAATGTTATCCTTTGCTTTTCCATTTTTGCACCTGGAGCGCTTTTCTCCAATGACGTTACATATGTCTTTTGTGGGAGAAGTTTCTAATATAGACCAGACTCATCGGCATTATACAACTGATCATTGGATAAACCCAAATCTTCTATCTTTGCTTTCAATTTAATTTTAAAAGATTTACGAACTGATATTGCGCAGAAAGTTTTTCACCGCTTATCTGAAGGAGCCGAACTCCGTATCTCTTTTTAAATTTTTGTAGCTACCCATCGCTAGCATTGAAGTCATTTCCGTTTTCACTTATGTTTTTGTGAATTTGTTTGGCTTTCTCTTTCAACATCAACCCACTTACAGGGAGGTTTTTATTCCGCATGCAAATAAACCACTTATAGAGCGATTTTTCCATTTTTGGAAGCTCTGAAGATCGTAATGTTTTGCGTTTTCCGGGTCCATAAAACGTATTGTTCACACATTTTAAAATATTGCCGTTTTTATTTCTTATTGAACATATAGTTGATTTTGCAACTTTATACTTTTTACTTAACACTGTAACACTTGATCCTTTTTTTAAATATTCCAAAATTTCGCATTTTTCATTTAAGGATAAAAACTTTCGAGTGTTTTTAGACATTACTAATTTTAAAAATAAATTTACGAACCTACCGCAACAAGTTACATAAAGCGACTAGCATTAAATACCTTTAAAATAATGGCATACTATGGTATTTATTAATTCGGGGATTCCCAACATTAAAAATAAATGCTTCTTCAAATTAAAAAATCTCCAGAAATTAAAAAAAAAAAAATTTTCGCCCATATAAAAAACTGAGTGTTCACATTAGTGGATAGTTCATTATATTAGATGTTCACATTACCGCGAGTTCACTGTATATACAGTTTTTTACATCAAGAGTTCAAAGGTCAAAGTTGGAGATAAAAAAATTAAAACTATTATATCTCAAAAACCGGTATTTTTAAAATTCTTAACAAATTATATATTGTTGGCATAACTTTTCTCCATATGGATATAAAATTTCAAGTTGGAGCCATATTTAGTTTAGGAGTTATGGACAAAAATAAAATCCAATTATTAATAACTCCTAAGCTATAGAAAATAAAAAGTTAATTTTAGTGTAATTTTAAAAACAAGAACATTACCTTAAAAATGATATATAGTGAGTTACTTTAGATCGAAAGTTCAAAGGTCAAAATAAGACTTACAAAGAATAAACTATTATATCTCCGAAGACGATATTTTTTAAAATGCTAAATTGTGCAAAATTTCATGTTGGAAACTCAGAAAAAAACTTCAAGAGTTATGTAACAAAATATAAACTCATGTGCTCATAAAAAAAATAATTTTTGTAAATATTTTAAATTTTACATACAAAAAATTTGCTTCTTTCTGTATTTTGCTTCATAACTCCTAAACTAATAGAGGCTCCAACTTGAAATTTGGCACAAATATAGAGGAGGGCTTCATTATTAATATATACATTTTTTAAGAATTTTAAAGTACCGTTTTTTGAGATATTAAGCTTTAATCTTTGAACTTTCGAAGTATATAAATGTTTTACTTGTCGTTTTAAAGTCAATGTGTTTTTCTATTAAATGAAATAAAAATAAGAATTTTACAATGTATATTTTACAAGTTATGAGCAATAAAGTGTGATTACTTTTGGAAAAAAATCAACCACTTTTTGATTTTTGAAACGTCATATTTTTGGACCGCGAGGATTCTTTACTCAGAAAAATTGTGATTTGAGCAACATTAACAATACTTAATATCTGTAGCGGATTTTATTGAAATCGGGGATATCAAATCCGAAAATGTATGTTTTTTGTCCGTTTTGATATGGAATTACTCTCAATCTAAATAGGAATATTAGATATCATTTAAAAGGAAATTGGAAATTTGCTTTAAAATAATGTATAAAACAATTTACTGTTTTATATTTTATAAAAGATTGTGATTGAAATAAAAAAAAAATACAAATTATACTTACTAGAACATATTTCATAATATTTCGGAAACAATCATAGGCATCAGAAAACTTTTTGCACACATTATTAAGTGATTTATGAGGAATTCAGAAATTATTAATTTAGACAAATCTGAATAATTTCACTAAAGACTTTAAAAGATAAAAAAATTTCTTATTGAAAATTTGGATTTTAATCAAATCAATTCGTGTAAAGCAGTTCCGAAATCATGTGTGCCAAATTTCATTAATTTATGTTCAAAATTGCGACCTGTAGTTTGATTACAAGTTTTACATGGAAAGACAGACAGACGGTCAGACGGACAGACTGACGGACGGACATCATTAAATCGACTCAGAAAGTGATTCTATGCCGATTGGTATAAATTAAGGTTTTAGTTCAATATTTTTCGGTGTTAACATTGTTAATAAAATATGCGTAGGTACATGAAAACATTTATTTTCATTAAAAACAAGCAAATATAAAAAAAACCAAATAATAAAATTTATCTATTTATTATATTCCTAAAATAACGTGATTTCACTAATACCCGTTTTCGCCAAAATTAAAATTAAAACACAGTTTAATCTATGACTCAGCAAACAAATTAATTA
This sequence comes from Protophormia terraenovae, assembly GCA_951394005.1. Lineage (NCBI taxonomy): Eukaryota > Metazoa > Arthropoda > Insecta > Diptera > Calliphoridae > Protophormia > Protophormia terraenovae. The sequence continues at coordinate 31,930,688 of OX596073.1, forward strand.
ATATTTGTCATAAAAAAAAAAATAGAAATTTAAAAATCACCAGAGTATAAACAAATAACTATTAGCCTAGGTCACGTTTTATGAGCATATTGCCAAAAATTCGTATTTATACAGACAATAATTAAAATTAAAATACGTTTAAAAAGTAAATATGTACATGTGTATGAATAATTATTTCTACTATTTCGAAGTCATCATAATAATAATAATGATGATGTAAATGTATGTTGTTTTTTTTTTTTCTTTTTATTTACATTTTAATTATAAACAATTTAGCATTTTAGATTTATGTATATTGACTAATTTTCTATTTAAATTTGTATGTGTTTCTGCATAAAATTATTTGGGTTGTTGTCAAGTGTAATTCTGAAAAAAAACTTTACTAATTTTTTCTATGAGTGTATGAGTTAATTTTATTTTTCAACCAAAAATGTGGTTTTATTATGCAGGTATATTATTATTACTAACAATGATTAGTATTCTCTCTTAGTTAATTTTTATTGAAGTTTTTAATTTAATTTATGTTTTTAGGCATAATACAAAGCAAAAACATAAAAAAACATTTCAAATACATTTATATTTGTGGTTTGAAATACTAAGCTATAGAAAATTTTTTTAATTTTTTTTTTTTTTGTTTGATAATTCAAACATAAAAATGTTTAAAATTTTGTATAAAATTTATTAGATTTTTATACTGGTTGTTTAACTATTTACTATTATTTTAGTTGATTTCACCTTGTTTTAAGTTTATTTTTTTAATTTTAATCATTCGCATTTAAACAATTTATAAAGCGGTTTGTTATGCCGGTTTTATATTTTTTGTGTAAATTTCTTGTGATTTATATCTTTAATATTTATTACTAATTCTTTTATTCAAATTTATTTTTTAACAAATACAAATTAATAAAAATTATAATAAATATGACAATGCAGTTTCTATATCTGCTGCTATGAATAAAATACTAGAGGCTTAATAGATTTTTGAAACAGAGGCTAAGCCGCTTTTAAACTTATAAAAGTGACAATTATGTCACCTCCAAATTTATGTAAAAAACGAATTAGTTTTAAGCTCTTTTTAAATGCTTAAATAAATTAATATTTAAATTTAGTATTATAATCATGTTAAAAAAAAATTAATGGCCTCTTTTGTTAATAATCAGAGACTTATTAGTTATTTTAAGTAAAAACCAAGAGATTAAATAATGATAAAAGTTTAATAAAAAAAATAAAATTAATTAATATACACTTAGTATATTCAAAAATATAGCCAATACTATAAACTAAACTATATAAAGGACTATATAAACAAGACTATAGACAAGCCTATAGTCTAACCTATAGACTAGACTATATTCAAGCCTATAGTCAAGACTATAGACTAAGCTAAGTCAAGACAATAGACTAAGCTAAATCAAGACTATAGACTCGACTTTATTCAAAAGCATAGTCTAACCTATAGACTAGACCATATTCAAGCCTATAGCCAAGACCATAGACTAAACTATAGTCAAAGATATAGGCTAAATTATAGCCTAACTTTAGTCAAGACTATTAACAGGCAAAGATTATATACTAAAATATACACTAGAATATAGCCATGAATATAGTCAAGACCATAGACTAAACTATAGTCGAGGAGATATATGCAAAAATATTATTGACTAGAATATAATCAAGACTATTTATAGACCAAACTATAGTCAATGTTATGGACTAGACTATAGTCAGGAATATTGACTAGAATATAGTCTAAAGGTTGGACTATATTCAAGACTATTGACTAGAATATAGTCAATAATATGGACTATATTATAGTCAAGACTATATTATAGTCAAGACAAGACTAAAAACTAGAATATAGACAACACTATTTAAGAGACTATAGACTAGACTATAGTCAAGACTATAGACTAGACTATAGTCAATACTATAGATTAGACTATAGTCAAGTCAAGATTATAGACTAAACTATAGTCAAGAAAATAGACTAAACTAAAGTCGAGGATATATACGAAAATACATTATCGACTAGACTATAATCAAGACCATTTATAGACTAAACTGTAGTCAAGATTACACACTAGACTATAGTCAAGAATATTAACTAGACTATAGTCAAAGCTAGACTTTTGTCAAGACTAATGACGAGACTATATTCAAGTTTATAGGTTGGACTATAGACTAGATTATAGCCAAGACTATTGAATAGACTAAGACAAGACTATTGACTAGAATATAGTCAAGATTATTGACTAGAATATAGTCAAGACTATTAAATAGACTATTGACTAGATTATAGTTTTTACTTTAGACTAGACTATATATAGTCAGTCCTATAGACTATACTATAGTCAAGACTATAGACTATAATATATTCAAGACTATAGACTACAGTCAAAACTATAGACTAGACTGTAATCAAGACTATAGACTAGAATATTGACAAGACTATATTCAAAGCTATCGATTAGATTATAGTCAGGAATGTTAACTTGACTATAGTCAAGACTATAGGCTTGACTATAGTCAAGACTATAGGCTTGATTATAGTCAAGACTATAGGCTGAACTATAGTCAAGACTATAGGCTAGACTGTAGTAAACACTATAGGCTTGACTATACTCAAGACTATTGGCTGGACTATAGTCAAGACTGGAATATAGTCAAAACTATAGGCTGGACTAGAGTCAAGACTATAGGCTAGATTGTAGTGAAGACTATAGGATGGACTATAGTCAATACTATAGGCTGGACTATAGTCAAGTCTATAGGCTGGACTATAGTCAAGTCTATAGGCTGAACTACAGTCAAGACTATAGGCTGGATTATAGTCAAGACTATAGGCTGGGCTATAGTCAAGACTATAGGCTGAACTATAGTCAAGACTATAGGCTGAACTATAGTCAAGACTATAGGCTGAACTATAGTCAAGACTATAGGCTGGGCTATAGTCAAGACTGTAGGTTGGACTATAGTCAGGACTATAGGCTAGACTGTAGTGAATACTATATTCTGGACTGTAGTCAAAACTATAGGCTGAACTATAGTCAAGCTTATGTATTAGATTATAGTCAAGACTATAGGCTGGGCTATAGTCAAGACTGTAGGTTGGACTATAGTCAGGACTATAGGCTAGACTGTAGTGAATACTATATTCTGGACTGTAGTCAAAACTATAGGCTGAACTTTAGTCAAGCTTATGTATTAGATTATAGTCAAGACTATAGGCTATACTATGACCATCATTATAGACAAGGTAAGCCGTGACTGTATTCAAAACTACAGCCGTGACTATAGCCTAAACAATAGCTAAGACTATAGCCATGATTATAGCCAAGATTATAGACTACAATATAAATAGTCATGACTATATACTTTATATATGCCATAGCCATTATTATACACTAGACTATAACCTAGAAAATAACAAAGATAATAGCCATATAGACTTAAGCCCATACTACTGACTGGACTTTATCCAAAACTTTAAGCTAGACTATTGTGTAGGTTAAACTTTAAACTACGGTCGACACCATGGTTTTGACTATAGCTTACACTACAGGCTAAATTATATACCAGACTATAAACTAATCTATAATGTAGACTTTAGATAAATTAATATTTTTATATTTATAAAAATTATGTTGCAATACATTCTCATAAATATTTATTTTATTAATCAAGGCGGCAATTTCCCACATGTTTTTATAATGTTATAATTATTATTATTATTTTTTTTTATTAATCTCTTTCCATCTATTTTGCATTTTTAATGAAAAACAATATAATAAAAAGAACTGCATAAATAATTTAATTACAAATTCCCTTGAAAATACACAATTTCTCAATATACCGCTATAATTATTGTGGAAAAAAATTAGATTAAATTAATATTCAAATAATAAATTGAAATTAATATTCGATGAATTTATTTAACACGACAGCAAACAAAATTTATAATTTAAAACTAACAATAGCAACAAAATAACAATAAATAGTAGAAATGGAAAGAAGACTGTAAACGTTTAAGAAGGGGTCTGAGGAGACACTCTACATAAATTGTAAGAATTTTAAGGTTGTTTTGTCAGCGAATTTTAAGCTGGGAATATAAGAATTTTATTTAGGTATTTCACTTTAAAATGTATTATAGATTAGAGTGTTATTTTGTTTAATAGATTTTGTTAATTTATTATATAGAATGCTAATTAATGCTTAAGGAAATTTATTTTAATGTTAGATAAAGCTATAAGCCTATGTGATATTAAATGTTTTTTTAGCATATTGTAGGGTATTTCTTAATATCTCCAAAACTTTTTGGAGTGTATTATTTTGGAAAAAAAAATCAGCTTAAATTTTATCTTATACTTAAAATATATTTATTTGCATATTAATTAAAAAAAATTAACAAATGAACAAAAATAAATTATAAAATCATTATCTAACAGAAAAAAATTAACACAAAAAATATTAATGAGCTTTTTTGTTCATATAATGACTAAGACTATTGAGTCAAACAAAAAAAAAAAAAAAAACCTACAATTGATGAAGAATTTATGCAAAAATTAACTTTATTCTAAAATTTATTGTGCTAAAAAAAAAAAAATAATAATAATTAACAATAAAACAAATTTAAATAAATTAAATGCATAACAAGTTTTTCTTAAAACTTTTTACTAACTAAAAATTATTTGATTTTTTTTTTAAAGCAACAGAAAAGATCAATGAATCTTTCATATGTATATGACTAATATTTACTTTTAATTTTAATTGTTTTTTCGCTTATAAAGAAATTAAATATTAAAATCTTTTTAAAGCTTTATTTATATTTAATTAAAAAAATGTTTGTTTAAAAAGAAGAAACTACCATAAAAATATTTTTAAATATTATTAATAAAAGAAGAATTTCAAGAAATTTTTATATTCATTAGTATAATTAACACCTTCAGTGGGTTTTTTGTTATTAACATATTTTTAAGTTTTAGTTTAAACTAATTGAAAATTAATGCTAATTTTATTTCAAAAACCGTTTTCTATTTAATAATTTGTAAAGTAAAAATGTGACTCAATCTTTAGGCGTTTTGCAGCAAAGAGTTTTAAAAATGATCATGGGAAAAAAACTTAATCACGTTCGCTTGAACTCATGATCAAGGTAAAGTTATATTTTTTTGGAAATTTAATTATGAAATATTAATTCAAATAAACTGGATTAAATTAATTTGAATATCTTTGTAAATGTTAAGTAAATTAAAATTTGTATTATTAAAAAATTAAATTAACAAATTATTTATAGCTTTTTGAAATCATAACAGCAGTTGGCTTTTAAAATGTTTTAAATTAACGGAAATTATAAAACAAAATTTGAAGGCAGCCGTCCGAACACTTAATTAAACGAAAATAAATTATTAACAATTTAAAAATTTAAAAAAAGGCAGCAGCAGACATATGAAATTTATGCAAATATTTTTTTTTTTTTTTTTTTTTTGTTCGAACAACAATCAAGAAAAAAAAAAGAAACAAAATTTTCGTTAATTGCATGTCAATGTTATTTGATAAAATTATTTATTATTTCAATTTTGTTTATTATTATTTAATGAATAAAATCTCAAAAAATAAACAAACAAAATTATCATGATTATTATATATTTTTTTATTTGGGGGGGGCATTTAAAAAACACTCAGTCTGTAAAAAACACATTGTCGTATGTTTAGTGTCAATGTCAAAAAATATAAAGATTTCGTTGTTTATTTCAAAAGAAAAAAATCTTAACTCAATTTAAAATTAAAGTCGTAAAAAGTCATGTATATGAATATATTTAAACGATTTTTTTCTTTTCGTAAATGTTTAACAAACAAAAATTATTAACAAAAAAAAACTAAACAGAAAGCGAAAAAAATTTTTTAAATAAAATAGCAAACAAAAAACTCATTGTTAATAAACACTTTAATTTAATCATAAAATAAAATTCAAAGAAAAAAAAAGGCCTCATGAAATGGAAGTAAATATAAGATTAAATAACAACAATTACCAACAACTTCGACAACAACAAGACCAGCAGCAGCAGCAATATATTTGCCACTTAATAAAATTATAAAAAATAAAAAAATAAATAAATAAAAAATAGTACACAAAAAAATAATAAACATTGTATATATGAAATTTAATAACAAACTCAAACTTTAGACGCCTCGTTACTCTGTATGGAGTCATAAAATTCAAACCAGTTGGGATTTAAAATAAATGTGTTTTTGTGTAGTTAAATTCAGAAAGCTGTTTGCAGCCTAAACTGTTTGAGTAGTTGTATATGCAATCTAAAACATCTCATTTTATTTTTGGCCATTTATAGTTTTTATAAATTTTTGAGTAGAGTTCAATGTGGCTGCAGATTTCCAAATTTAGTAACATTTATGGAATTTTAAAATATTAAATACAAATTTCTAAATGGTCAAGTTGAGCAAATAGTTTTATTTGAAAATATTGTACTTATGTGCATGAATATGATCTTTGGGGATTTGATTGTCATTGTGGCAGGGTCACCATTGAAAAGCTAAGGAAGGTTATAGTGTATAACAGAAAGCTGCTATATTTTATTGGGAAATTAAGCGGAAAAAAAAATAGTCAAAGGCCGGCGACCCTCCACAGACCACTTTAAAAACTAGTTTGATGACAAACAGTGTTTTATTAAGTGTTTGGTGGGATTGGAGGGAAATTATCGATTATGATCTGTTACAACCAGATGAAACCATAAATTCTGAATTCTGCAGTATACAACTCAAATGTTTGAATGAAGCAATCAAATAAGAGCGACCAGAATTGGCAAACAGAAAAGGTATTGTAATCCATCACGACAATGCCGTGACTCACACATCTTTAATGACCCGCTAAAAAATTTACTGCACTTGGCTGGGAAGTTTTGATGCACCCACCATTTATTTCGGTATCTGCAAAACTCTCTTGATCGTAAAAAAAAACTTTGCCAATCGAAAAGCCTCTGAAAAACAGTTGATCCAAATTTTTTGCCGATAAATCATAGGAGTTATATAGCTTGGTAATGAGACGTTATTATTTGCCTTCTCTACATTACATAAATCAGTACTGGATAGTATGTATAATAGCACAGTAATTTACAATCACGTGGATCAGTTGGCTAGAGCGCTGGATTAACAACCAAAAGGTTGTTTCAATCTCATTCTGGTGTTTTAAGTTTTTTTAAACAAAACGTCTAAAAATATATTTTATACTAAAAAAAAAAAATGTTTGACACTGAAAATTAACTGCGAGACGTTAGCCATTGTTGTTTGTTTTGTTTTCTTATAAGAAGCTGTCATTTTTTACATTTTTGAAAAATAGTAAAAAATTCAATTTTCATCAACTTTCAGTATATTTATTTTAAATAAAAGGTCTTTTAAGGTAAAAATTTAAAATGGGACCACCAACTTCAGATATTTAAGTGTATTTTTCTTTAAGTATTTATAAATTGTATTTTGTCCTAATATTTTTGTTATTTTTTTTTTGGAAAATTATCCTAAAATACACTAATTTTCAACTTTCATGGAATGCAACTTAAAATGTTACAGGATGTTTGTTCTGAAAATTTTCTGAAAAATAGTACATATTTTCCACTTTAATACTATGAAAAAAAAAATCGTGCAAATATATAGCCCGATTTGAGAAAAAAAATTTTTTTTTTTCAAAAAACCTCCAGTAGATTTCATACAAAAAAACAGCTTAAGTGCAGAAATTTTCTTTGCTTTATCAAACATTAAACAGTGGGACAGAATCGAAATAAATCTGTAACTTCCAATCGGCTAGTTGGATTTGCATGAAATTTCACATAATCGTAGCAGAGAAAATGTTTAACCACTAGCAAATTTTTGTTCCTTATTTTTTTTTATATCGCATTAAAGTCCTTTATAAATCCTTTCAAAAACATGCTTGCATGTACTAAGGAGTGAGATCGAAAAATTCTTAACATACATAATATTCAATAATTTGGAAACGGTTGATCTTAGAGTTTTCATAAGTTTTTTAATCATTTGATAATTTAGCACAGATTACAGAAATATATAATTTTTATGGTTCTAACCTCTAATTATAATATTGTGGACCATTTTTGAAAACCCTTTCTTTGGAGATTTGATAGTTGCTTCAGTCATTTTTTTGGAACAGTGTGCACATCTTCTGTTAAAATCTTCGTTATTTTGGGACACCTTTTTTGTGCTCTTGAATTTACTTTTCACAAGAGCTCAATATCTCTCCACTGGTCTAAGCTATGGATAATTCTGAAAATTGACCTCTCTTGGTACTAAAGCTATGTTATTGATTTGGTACCACTCCAGAGCTTTCTTACCGTAGTGACATGATACCAAATGGGTCCAAAAATATGTGAACACGTTGTGCTTTCTTAAGAAAAGAAGAAATCTTTTTTGCAAATATTCCTTTATGCATATTTTGGTATTTATAGAGCCGAATGTATCAAATGACTTTCCTGTTTTGCCGCAATTGCAAAAAGCTTGTCATACCATGAATTTTGTAAGAAATTTTTGCTGCTTTTGGGTCTTAAACTTATCTCCAACATTGCTTCGAGCATTAGCAATAAAAATTTTTGAGACACAAGCTGCGAAGATTCTGTCAGCACCTACGTTTCTTCGTCAATTATACAGCTTGAGTATTTTTGTATGAAATTTGGTTTTAAATTCCGAGTCCTATTTTTGGCTTGTAATTTTTTTTTTTGCAGAATTCCAGTTTGGAATTTTTTGAACTTTCCCATTAGCTTTAAATTTTCGCACCAAATAGTCGAAGCACTGAGAAAACTGAGCTGATTTTCTACCAGATGTGTTTGGAGTTGCTTTCAATATGCTTTCAATTTTCTGGCTTTCCCAATATCATGTGGTCCTTTTTTCTTACCGAACTAGGTTTCAAATCAATAGTCAAATTCTCCTGAAACTGTTTAATAACATTAGAAACGGTTTAACGGACGACATTTAATTCTGTGACCAATTATTTGTAAGACCTATTTGGATTTTTTGAAATTTTTTAATAACTTGTAGGACGTAAATCTTTTTCGTCACTTATTTTGATGAAAATAAGAACAAATTAACATGGTTGTTATTAAAAATAATAACTGAAGTATTTTTCCATGATAACTAGATCAAAAAAAATTTTGAATATTGATTCCGAAAAAAGTTATGAGGCAAAATGTGTGTTAAGATTTTTTCGATCTCACTCCTTATTTCTCTTATATATTCTTCGAGATATATTCATTTGAAATTTCAACAATCTCAACTTTGCAAGATGTTGGTCAAGTCTTTTCCATATATATCCTAACACTTTCAACCGATTTTATCATGTTTTTTGCAGTTTATTAAAGAACAAAATTTTTTATCCATTAAAGGAAATTTGAAGTCTATATCTTTATTAAGTCAGAAAATAAACGATTTTGAATTGGAAAGTTTGCAAAAATTAATAAACAGACGGACAGAAGGACAGACTTAGAATTATTTAAAAAAAATCCTAAAATTCGAAAAATATATTATATTTTTTATTTCTTGACCAATATATTATACATACTAAATTACTGATATAAACTTTGCCTGAATTAAGAGCTATATTCGACCCATTTAACCCAAATGTGTAGACGGACGGACATTACCATTCTGCCCAAAAATCTTAAAATTCTAAAACTGATTTTTTTACCTAATAATCAATAAAAAAAAGTTAATCGCCATTTTCGACAGTTGGTCTCTTTACATCTTCAAAGATGTTTGAAGACTTTTGTCAAATAGACTATTTGCAACTAAAAGTCATTTTGTTCTCTGCTCCGCATTTCTATAGAAAAAAACAGACGAACTTTTGATTTTAAATGATCAAAGATTCATATTTCGTAAAATTTAACAAATCTTAAAGACATTTCCTTGTCGCATTTAACTCAAGCCATTTTTTTTAACGATAGTTTAATTCTACATCGGGGATCCAACGACAAAGAATGTTCTTAATGCCCAAATGTTTACGCCTTTGGCTTTTAATAAAAGAAATAATGTTTGGTAATATTCACAAACAAAATTATTATTATTTTTTTTTTTAATTTTTAAGCTGCTCAATTTATTTTAAAATTTACTATTAATAATAAAAAATTTCCATCATAATTTATAAGTTTTTAATGCATTAAGCAAAACCATTAAATTTTTTTGAGACTAGTTTTTTTTTTTTTATTACTAAGTATTTTTATATGACTGGTATATAATTTTTTTTTTTTTTTTGTTAATTTAGCTTATTATTTATGAGTTTTAAGTAATCAGTTTTTATAATCCCAAAAACAAAAATAAAAAATTGAAAGACAAAAAAAATGTTTGTGTTTAAAACATTATTTAAATTTTCTACAAAACTGGTACTCGCAGAAATTATTACTATAAAGTATAAGTTTGAGTATGTGTAAAAATGTTTTAATTTTTTTTATTTTCATTTTATTGTTTCTAAATGAAGGCATTTGGGTCAGAGACGCCTTATAAACAATAAACAAAATGTAGATTTTCAGCAAAAAAAAAAAAGAAACAATGACTATAAAAATGGATGGGCATATGAACAGAGAAATATTTATAATTACTGGCTTGTTGAAAAAATTTTATAAATATTGTACGACATAAAAATATATTCACACTCACCAAATATAACATTTCTATATAAAAAAAAACTGGAAATAAAAAAATATTATATATAATAGGTATAATTTATTTAAATAAATTACAACTAATGTTTTAATTTAGTTTTTTGTCATTATTTTAATTTATAATTATGGAATTTTTAATGTCTGTTGGTAAAAGAAAAAAACAGCATTTTTTTATTTTATATTCGCTTTAATTTATAATTTATATTAGTTTGAACTAGACTTTTAACAAAAAATAATAATATAATTATTATGTTTACGAGCAGTATACCCGCTACTTCGTTAGCGTAGATTCTTTTTAAGAAAAACCATACTATATTATAAATTCAAATTGTTTTAAGTTTTAATTTTATAACTATAATTTTTTGAACAATATTTCTAATAGCATAAACACAGTACGCTTCGCTACCCCTTTAAAATAAAATAAAAGCATCGAAACAAAATTCTAAAACAGACAGACTAACAAGCACAGATTCACTTGCAGTACTAACCCGATCTTGCAGTACTCTTACATAGACCCGATAAAAACTTGGTTACTTTTTTTATTTAGAAAAAAATAAAATTAAATATCAATAAATTAAGAAACCCATAAAATTCAACTATGATTCCTATCACCTGTAGGAACAGTTATAATATTGGTATTCTGTCAGCATTCAGAACAATAAACTTTTAAATATTTTAGTTACCAGTTTCTTACATTTTTATTGTTCGAAGTTTCAAAAACTACCAAATTATATCTTATTATATTTTAGTAGAGGGCTTGTGGATTCTAAACACAGAACGATATATATTTAATTCCACGCTTAAAAGTTAATTATTGTTACATAATATTCAAAGAGTAATATAATAACGAAAAGTACCACAAAGTACCATCTCATGGATTTTCATTCATTTAGGTCCATATATCTTTAATTTCATGTTCCCAGGTTCAATATTTTAGAAAATTTAAAAAGCACCATTAGAAGAATGCAAAAGTATCACAAATCTTCATTTCTGGACTATTGTTCACTTAGGACCATACATTTTTAATTTCGTATTTGAAGGTTCGATATTATAGAAAATTCAAAAAGTACCATTGGAAGAACGAAAAAGTACCACAAACTTACACTCTTGAATTCTTACCCACATAGGACCATATGTCTTTAATTTCATATTTCTACACGCAAAGAAAAAATATGGTTCGGGTGACCATAAACTAAGAGCAACATACTATGATTGTAATATATGATCCCAGGTTACAATAAGTATATTTGTACATAATAATTTTTCTGATTCCATTTAATCATTTTCTCATCATTTAATGATTCGGTTTAATCATATTTATAACTTTTTTTTTATAATATTTCTTCCGATTTCCCAATTTTTTTATCATTTAATAATCCCATTTTATCATATATATAAACCAATTTTATCATTTAATAATCCCATTTTATCATATATATAAAAGAATTTAATCATTGAATATTCCCATTTTACCATATATATAAACGAATTTAATCATTTAATAATCCCATTTTATCATGTATATAATCCAATTTTATCATATATATAATCCCCTTTTTGTAATACTGAATATATTTAAAATAAAGCACATTTATCTGAAATTTTTATTTATTTATTAAGAATATTGAACAAAAATTTTTCAGTCATAAAAATTAATTAATTTTTAATTATAAAATTATAAGTTATTAATAGTTTTTTATATAATATTTATACTCTACATATTAATTTATAACATATATTTACATATTCATTGTTTAAATATTATTTACATATTATATTTTATAATATTTACATAAGAATTTAAATCGACAGTTTTATGTTTTCTCTAGTAATGCAAATATCGCCAATAATTTGATTATAAAATTTTATTGACTATAGAAGAGATATTAAAAAATAAAAATCCTCATAATCCTGCTGAAAGGCTTGAAAATGTGAGTTAAATCCATGGTTTGAAAGCCTTTGACCGTAAAGATAGTAAGATTCATTAGAGCAATACATGTGCTTTATATGACCAAATAATGAAACGTCATTTTCATACATTTCAATATGGAAAACCATTCCTGCATATCTCAGAACAGGACATATTTTTCATTTATTTTTTTTTTTGTTTTGTTTCACAATTTTTTAAACTTAGAACATAAATAAATTGAACACTTTTCTAAAAACACACAGCTATACCGTTTGCCTTCTAACAAACTACTAAACTTATACACAAAAAAGTGTATTCAATTGTTATGTAGAAAATAGATATGATTAACGATAAAAATACAATAGTTGTGTGAAATCAAATTATAGTAAAAAACAAATATTTTATATTTAAGGAAAACATAAACATATTCAGAAACAAACATTCAACAGTTCTGCATAAAAATACAATAGTTGTGTGAAATCAAATTATAGTCCAAAACAAATATTTTATATTTGATAAAAACATAAACATTTTCAAATACAAACATTCAACAGTTGTGCAAAACAAAATATGACTTAAAATCAAATAAAAATATTAGCTAAATGGTTGTAGAATTGACTAAATTTGTAAAATTAACTTAATGATTATAGAATTAACAAAATAATTGTAGAATTGACTAAATGATTGTATTTATTTATAAATATGATTTCATATAAACATATTTAAATACATATTATAATTCAGTGAACCATATTAAAATTTTGATTGTGGGTAATCATTAAATGATAAAACAGAATCATAAACGTTGCTATGATGATCACAGTATATTTAAATCAACGAGAAAACGGCTATATAATCATTGAATAGTTGTGGTGATCATGCTGTAACCATGTTTCAGTAGGTTCAATATTATATAAAATTCAAAAAGTACCATTAAAAGAAAAAAGAACCACAAATTCTATTTTCTAAATTCTCATTCACTTAGGCCATATATTCATATTTGTAGATTCAATATTATATAAAATTCAAAAAGTACCATGGAAGAAAGAAAATTAGAAAATTCAAAAAGTACCATTAGAAGAATGAAAAAGTCCCAAGAAAAGTCCCCTGTTATTGATTCTCATTCACTTAGGATAATATATCTGTAATTCCATATTTCTATGTTAAATGTTATAGAAAAATCTAAAAGTACCATTAGAAGATCAAAAAAGTACCACAAATTCCCCTCTTGTGAATTCTTACTCACTTAGGACTTCAAGTACTTAAGTTCATGTCTTTAAGTTTAATATAATAAATGCATTATTTAATATGAATAAAATTAAATTTATAATTTTATCCCCTTTTTGGTACTTTTTATTCCCCCTGCATGTAACAAAGATTTTATTTCAATGAATTTCTAAATTGTACTGGGATCTAATATTAAAATATTCATATGTATGTGTCAGTAAAAAGAAAAAAAATATTTTGTGAAAAATGTACCAAAATCAGGTACGATTTTTACCTCTTAAACATTCGAATTTCCAAAAAGTACCAAACTTGTATTCGCCAATTTTCGATAAGGTACTAATTCGATGCATTTTTTATACTTACTGGATTTATACTTTCTGAATTAAAAGGATTTCAAGAAAGTACCAAATTAACGTTTTTACCCATTTTCTCCCCAAAAGAGCTGAATTTTAAAGAAGTATCAGACAACTATCCGATTATTTTTTAATGAATAACGATATCTCTATTAATTTAGGAGAAATAAGGTTACCGATTTTATTCGTTTTTACCCCCTAAACATTAGAATTTCCAAAAATCCCGTCTTAGTGGATCTATTCGATAGGAGGCCAATCTACAGTCCATATTTCATCTTTCTAGCTTTAACCGTTTGGGCTGTGCTATGAGGAATCACCAAGTAAGTCAGTCAGTCAATCACTCAGACGTTACTATTTTATATATAGAAGATTATTTAAATAATTTTTACAAATTGTATTTGTTCATAATATATTTAAATCGAAAAAGCACTAATATTAAAAATTACTAGAGCGATTACATTTTTCTTAAATTTATTTCAGTTTAAAAGATTCTAGGAACTTTATAGTTTCATAAACTCATTTACTTTTTAAAAGTAATGTTTCCCTTTTTGCATTTATTAAATACTATTTAAAATACTATAATAAAAACCTGCTTGTCTAACTTAATCCAAAGGATTATGAAAAAGCAGCAAATAACACATCAAAAGTAAAACCTTAAAATTTTCTCAATTTGTCTTATACAACGTAAATATCCTTTTTTTTTATAGCACTCACAATGGTCATCAGCATTATAATCAGATTTTAATTTTATGTGTAAAACTAACAACATCCTTAGGTACTTTTGGGTATTATACCTAATATAGAAATATATGTAATATTAGCTAAATGTAAATGTAGTATATCTGGGTCAATCGTTTAAGGGTGACATGTATGAATAATACTTAACTATGGTCTACTTTATTCCAGGAACTAAACAAATAAGCAAAATCTTAAAATTGATGAGAAACGAAAAAAAAGTAGGTAGAAATTGATGATTAAATATATTTTATTTCAGGATTCCTTTTTTTCTGTTTCTATTTGTATTTTTTTTTTTTTTTTTGTTATGAACATGATTAAATATGAAAAGGGTCATTTAATTGGAAACTCAGATAGAGATTAAGATTTCATATGTTAGTCTTTGTTCAAATATAAAACTGTTCTAAGCAATAATTAATAATCTATACGAATATAAAATTCGTAGAATATTGGAAATATAATTTATATTGGTCATTTGGTCAATTCTATGCAAGATTATAAGACACTGTTCAATTTTAAGAATATTTTAGCAAAAATTTATAAAAAATAAAAAATATTCGATTAAAATTTTAATTGATTGATAACAATGTTTTGTATATTGACTCACTATAGTACAATTTAAAATAAAAACCAAAAATACAGAACAAGCCTATTATTCCCAGCAGGCCACATGTCCATTAACGACACTTTCATGGAGGATGTCGTCTAAATTTGTCGTCAAGAAAATGCATTTAGAGGCCAAGTTTGAATAAAAGACACCTATATTGTCATCTTACCCCATTTTCGGCGACTTCAATAACAAAATATTGTGAATTGTCGTACATATCTATTTTGGTGACAACATGAGTAAAATGTCCAGCGAGATTGTCGTGAATTAAACCAAACACACGACATGCTGCATGACAATGTCATCAATACCTATGAGATAAATAAAAGCATTAATAAAACCATTAAAAAGTAGAGAATGTTGTAGCTGAAGTGGTAAGTGCGCTTGACTATTCGATCAGGAAAAGAGAAATTGGTGGCCTCGGTTCAAATCTTGGCGGAACCCTACTTTTTTTTCATTTATTTTTTTTTAAATGGTTGACGAAAATATACATAACACTGTCGCTCAGGTTATCGTTGATGACTTAAGTGCCCTTTGTTCGAAAATGTCACCAATGTTTGTTCGGAGCTGTCGTACATGTGTCATCGAAGACTGTGACAAATCATCAAGACATCGTCGATATTTTCTACAAGACATGGCCTGCTGGGTTATAATACATTTTCAAAGTATAGTTTTATTGGTACAAAATATGAGTTCATTGATTCAAAATTTAATCAATGAACTTTTACCTTGAATTTTAATACTTATGTATGGTAATACATTGTTTTAATGAACTTGTGCATAGGGTCAAAATTAGTGTACAAATTTATTGAAACAATGAACTTTTTCATTGTATTTATGTACCTTTTTGGTTCAGTGTAATTTAGTAATAGTTTCATAAGGAAATCCATAGTTGAAACAGATAAATGAGAGATTAGATTTAATATTTCTAGATATTAATATTTGTTTAACATTTTCTATAGCTTTAGAGTCATTATCATACAACTCATGATTTTTATTAAGTCTTTAAATTTATCGATAAATAAAAGTTAAAAATCGCATAGAATTTTAACAAAAAAGTTTAAGAAAATTAAAATTATGCAAATATTTTCGAGTAAATATGCAAAAATATATACTAACAAATCGATGTCATTTATTAGTAAAATTTCTGTCACATACCCTTAAGAGTATAGCTATATAAAACTATTGATAATCGTCCCATTCGATTCTTTCAAACGTTTATGGTAAAACTATCAATACTATGGGATATTTTGAAGAATTGTAAAATATTTATTTATTAACAGAAATAATAAAATTTTTTAAAGAATTAGAATTTTTCTCATGGACCCTAGACATATTTTAATTCTTTGATATTGCTAATGTCACTTTAGTAGTAGCTATCAGCCTTTCTTTGAACAGACATCTATCAGCCTTTCTTAGAAATCATCGAACCCCCTTAAACATTGCTACGGACCCTTTTATGGGAACCGATGCAGAGTGGTCTCAAACGCAAATTTCTTGTTAATAAATCTGTATCTCCTAAACTATTGCTCGGATTAAATTGAAATGTATGGAAGAATTGTAGAGGAGGACCTAAGCTTTCAAAAAACTTATCTTGTAGTCACCCTGTGATAACAGAAAATAAGCTACAGGGTGTCAAAGTTGACTACCTCGAGTATATAAAAGTTTCAAAAAATCGTAACCTAGAAATTAAGTCCGATTTTAAATATTTTTATATTTCTATAAAGTGCTTGGCAAGATAAAGAAAAACTAAGCTTATTCACCTAAGTTATCTCTTACAGTTAAAAAGTTATTTACAGTTTAGAACTTTGGCCTCGACTTTCTTTCGTTTTTCGGGAATAAAACCTGAAGTATAGGAGTTAAAATTTTTTTTAAAAATATTGTGTAATTTGCTATATATTTCAAAATAATATGCTGAAAGAATTTTTGAATTATCTCAATTTCAATTTAATCCGAGCAGTAGTGTAGAAGATACAGATTTATTACCAAAAAATTTGCGTTAGACCCCACTGTGGGATGTTCTAAACTACTGAACCGACATTGTTGAAACTAAGAACAACAAGATTAAAAGTTAGGCCTCATAATATTATTAAAAACGAGAGAAAAATATATAGTCTGTCAAGCCCGACCATATGATACCCTACATCATTGTGTACAGTATAATTCGGGGAGGGGTCTTTTATTAGACTTTCAGTCAAATATGGACCGATACTCATAAGTGTACAGTAAAACATACGAATACAGAATATTACGTTGATGCTGACATTTATATAAATTTATTCACTTTTGGGTGATTCCCGACAGAGGGCCTTATATGGGAGCTATGGTAAATTATGGACCAATCTTTGTAAAATTTGGTACTATCATTTATGTTTATATAAAACTGATTTGTGTCGAATATTAACTTGATACTAACATTTAAATAAAATTTATGGTCGTTAAAGTGATTTTGTGAAAAGGGGTTTATATGGGAGCTATAGGTAATTATGGACCGATCTTTTTAAAATCGGCACACTTATTTAGACTTATATGAAACTTATATGTGCCAAATTTTATTAAAATATTGCTATATTTAAAGGATCTATGATCGTTAAACACTTTTCCGGGAGGACATTTGAAGGGGGGCTAGGTGAAATAATGGACCGATCGTAACCAATTTCAATAGGCTTCGTCACTGGATCAAAAGAAACCTGTGCACCAAATTTCATAAATTTTGGTTCAAAATTGCGACCTGTAGTTTGATTACAAGGTTTATATGGACGGACAGACGGACGGACGGACATCGTTAAATCGACTCAGAAAGTGATTCTAAACCGATTGGTATAAATTAAGGTGGGTCTTAGACCAATATTGTTGGGTATTACAAACGCATAATACCCTCCCACCTATGGTGGTGTAGGGTATATAAATATATACACACTGAAAAAGGATTGGTTAGAAATCGTCTATCAATATTAAAAAAAAAAAAATAGTCTCATCGAATTTTTGTTGAAACTATTTAAAATTTATAAATATAACATATTTATTTATCGAATAGCCATAAAAATACAATTGAAAATAAATATAGGCTACCACAATAGAAATATTAGTCAATTCAATCGATTTGTCTTTTTACTCGAATGGATTCCACTTAAAGAATATAGGGAATCGAAATAAATTTATTATTATACTTCTAAGTATAATCACTATGTTGAATACAATTAAAAATTTTTTCACAATAAATAATTTTTGAAAATAAGAACATTTTTCAGTTACAGCAAGAGAAATTGTACTCAATTCTGTTATCGTAAAAGAAATCTTGTTTTAAAAGGTGCTCTAAACCTTTTTATATTTGTTTTACAAAATAGAAATTTGCTAATACTATATTTTATAAAAATCGTAAAAATAAGTAACCGCGAATGTGTAAAAACTATTTAAATTGTTAGAAATCTTCAGCAACGTATTGGACTTTTAAAGGTATGTTTTTCTATACATATTTTGGGCAAAATTCTTTTGAACATACACATGTATGTAGATATGAATACATTTGTTAATTTTTTTTTTTATAATTAAATGGACAAATAAACATAGATCATTTAACCACAGGAATGACCTAAAATAACAATACCGAAACGAATTGTGCGAAGTCTCTATTAAATTGACATCGGATAACTATTCAGTGAAAATTATTTAAGGAAACCATAAAGATTGGATTAAACTACGATGTGGTACTGGCTTTAAGATATACATTATTTCTAATTATTGAATACTAATTAAAAAGCGATAATTATAAATAAAAATATATATGAAAATAAATATGATTGTGTTTCATTTGTTATTACTTTATAATTCGATGGCAACTACCGATTTTTTGTCTTTCAAATTAATTACAACTACCAAAATTATTCGGTAGTTACAACTGAATTGAAAGTTTGTTCTCATAACCACCCGAATACGATTGGCAAAAAATTGGGTGATCACAACGAATCTGAAATTTTTAGCAATTGATGCAATAGTTTTGGTCCCTCAGTACCAGGTGAATACCAATTGACACCTAACTGCCACCAAAGTTCCAATTGAGAACCAGTTAAACCAGTGAGAGCTAATTTTTAGCTTGCTTATTAAATGCGCAATTAGCAACTCGCATGCAACAACAATCTGTGGCTGAGTGATAAGCGTGTAAGACTATAAAACATGAGATAAGTAAAAGTAACCTGGGTTCAATTCGGAGTGCCGCCATCGACATTACTAAAATGAAAATTACTGAATGAAAATATTTAAAAAAATTAAAAAATATACAAAAATAAATTTTTCTTCCAAAATTGTATTATATTTATTAATACTGAATATGCCCTTTTGAGTTAGTTTTGTGACCTGTCCCAAAACTGGTTGAGAAGGGTGAATTTCTCCTAGGCCAACGCCATGTTTAAGTGTCAGGTCCAGCTCATACAAAGTGTTAGAACTAGAACCGTTCCCTATCACCAATCTCGTAACATGTTTTATGTTAGTTCTTTTCCCTCTAGGGATTTTAAAAACTATCTCTAAATTAACACTGTCCTGTACTAGAAAGGTTTATGAGTTTAAATTTGAATTTATAGAATTTTGTTATGTGTTTGACAATTTCTGTAGATTATGTGGTGTCTACTAGCTATCATTCGAAAGAAATTATTCGATTATTCGAGTACGCAAATGCTTTTAAAATCGATTTTATAACAAATTAAGGTCTTAGAATTTTTAAAGTTTTAACGAAATTGTATTTTTATTTCATAAGAAAATTTTAATAACTTTGTTTTCAAATTTCCTATGAAAATTGGGGTTGGGGTATTATGCGTTTGTGTTGATGTTTGTAAGGCACAGACAAAATATTCGGACCCTCACCTTAATGTATACCTTAATGTAACGATGTCCGTCCGTCTGGCTGGTTGTCTGTCCATGTAGACTTTGTGAACAAAGTACAGGTCGCAATTTTAAAGATATCTTGATGAAATTTTATTTTGGTCCAAGGACGAAGCGCATTGAAATTGGTTATGATTGGTCCATTATTTCATCTAGCCCCCATACAAATGTCCTCCCGGAATTGAGTTTTAACGATCATAAATGCCTTAAATACAGCTACATTTTAATGAAATTTGGTACAAATGTCAGTATCAAGTTAATATTCGACACAAATAAGTTTTTTTTTTAAGTAGGAAACACAGTGCCAAATTTTATAATTTATAATAGCTCCCATATAAACCTACTTTCGGAAACCACATAAGCGCATAAATTCATATAAATGTTAGTATTAACGTAATATTCTGTAAAAATATCGATCCACAATTGGTCACATGTCTAATATATGACCCCTCCACGAATTTTGATGCACATACATGATGGTTTAGGGTATCATATGGTTGGGCTTGACCGACTATATCTTTCTATCTCGTTTTATTTGAGTATTAAAAGACCCTGAAAATTAAAAAAAGGACAAAAACTCAATTATTTCAATAGGGAAAAACATAAAAGACAATTCGAAAATTCCTTATTAATCCTTATATTGCAGACACAAGGACAAGGTCTTGCTTACCCACTGCCAAAAGAATCTAGTAGAGAAGCAACCGCTCACAAAAGAAAAAAAATGCTTAAGCACAATGCTATTTAAAGATAATATTAAAAGCATAGGTAAGTGTGTTTGCTATGTACATATATTAGCCGACGGCAATTCATTTCTCCAAACCGACGGCATTACAACAATTGCATTTTTTTATTGCATCTCAATATATTAAGAGAAAAAAACCTAAATAACGCTGTAAGAAAAACCACACTTAGAGAAATATATATTTAAACCAGCAGCAATGAAATAATAACACAGTTTTTTTAATTTTTGGTAACATTTTTTGTTGCACATAAATCGAAATTTATGGCATTTAACATGATTTTCATTTTATTTATTTATTCATTATTTTTAGTATTATTTTTAATATTTGTTTTTCTTCCTTTTTGTAGTTTGTTTTTTTGCATTATATTTTTTTATAATTTTTTTTTTTTTTTATAATGTTTTTTTTAGAGATACATATGCCAAACAATTTGTTGTTATGTTTTATTATTATAATTATAATAATTATATATAATATATATTTACTATACAATACTTTTTATGTAATTGAAATTTATTTAAAAATTATTTAAGAGAAAAAAAAAAAAGGATTAAAAAAATAAAAAATTAAAAAATAAAAAAAAAAAAAAAAATAAGAAAAATATATTTAAATAAAAAAATTATAATAATAATAAATTATTTTATATAGTAAAAGTCTATGGTAATAATGAGGCAATTTACTTGGTTTTTTTCTATATAATTTATACATTTTTTTAGGGGGGAAAGGGGAGAATATGAGTTTTATTTATCATTATTATTTATTAATATTTTTTTTATAAGATTTTGGTTTTTTTGTTTTAAATATTATTATAATATTTATTATGTATTTAATTTTAGTTTATATTAATAATATATAGTTTTTTGTTTTTTAAGTTAAATTAATTACTAAAAAATGAATTATTTTATAACAAATATCACTACCATACGTTTTTTTATTTTATTTTTATTTTAATAATTATTTTCTTTTATTTTTATGTTTTTTTTTTAATTTCTTCGACTATTTTGTTGTTGCATGCATAAATATGCTAAAAATTTTGTTATTTGTTTGTTTTAATTTCTTTTATGTTTTAATTTTTTTTTATATAATTGTTTGTCTAATATTTTTGTGTTTGCTGTTGTTGTTAATTTGCTGATTATTTTATTTTTAATATTTAAATTAATGCTTAAATATTATTATTTATTTTGTAGCCATAATAATGGTTAATCATGTTTAAATGTAAACTAGTTGTATAGATTTACAAATATTTTTTTTTGTTTTTTATATTTATATAAATTTATAAATTTTATAATTTTTTTTCTGGGGAGTTTTTTTGAATTTTATTTTATTCATAATAATATTTATAAGCATATAATTTTGTTTATTAACGGCCTTAGAATTTTATTTTTTCTAAAAAAAAAAAAAAAATATTAAAATAGTTTACAAGGTTTTGACATTAATTTTGGTTATTTAACAAATTTTATTAGGAAATAAAAAATAAAAAATATTAAGAAAAATCCCAGCGATATAAGCAATTTGATTTGAGATTATTATAATTTTTTAAATTAAATGGGAAATTAAAAAAAAATAACTTAAAATATTACAAAGTTATAAAAAATTAAAAAAAAAAAAAAAATACAAAATAAATAAAAATTTTCGATAATTTGGAAAAGGAATTTAAAATATAAATAATAAAAAAAAGTAAAAACATATTCCGGAAAATTGTTATTAAATATGGGTAAAATTTAATTTTCATTTTTTTAAATATTTCTAAATGTTTAGCAAAATTCTGTATAAAAATCTTTAAATTAAAATATTTGATTAAAAAATATTTATAATCTTTATTCTTTTTATAAAAATTTCTAAAAAAATATATATATTAAAAAATTATCAAAATTATATTTTAAAACAAAAATAAATTTTGAGAATTTAAAAACCCCAAAATATTATTTTTTGTTTTAACAAAATAAATAAAATCTATATCTGATCAAATCTTGTTATTGTATTGTATTTTAAAGAACAATTTTTGAAAAAAAAATCCTCAAAATTCTGTAATTTTTTGTTAAAAAATTCATATTTTTTAATTTAATTTTAAAATTTTTAAATTTAATTCCGCTTTTTTATAAAACGATTTAACCCTTAAAGTTTTTCAAATTTTAGAATAAAATTTAAGTTTTAAAGAAAATAAAATAAATGAATTATTAATATTTCAAAGAGTTTAGGAAAATATTGAAATTTTATTCAAACATTTTATATGAATTTTATAAAATTCTAGCAAAAATATTAAAATTTTTCTCAAAAAAAAAAAAAAAAAACCTTTAAAGTTCTTCAAATTTTGGAATAAAATTTTAAAGAAAATAAAAGTATAAATTGTTAATATTTCTAACAGTTTTGGAAAATATTAAAATTTTATTTGAATTTTATAAAATTCTATCAAAAATCTTTTAAATCAAATTTTATAATGGAATTTTCAAATCTTTTTTATTCAGTTAAGAAAATTTTGCTTAAAATTTTTATTTAAATTTTATAAAATTCTTGCAAAAATTTTTAAAAAATTTTATTTTTTTTTTATTATTAAAAAAGTACAATTTCCCTTTTTTCCAAAGTTTCTTTGAAAACATGGGATTTCATTAGAAATTGGTTTGGAATTTTAGTAAAATTATTATTTAAGGAAGAATTTTTTAAAGAATTTGAAATTTCAGTATAAAATGATTAGGAAATAAAATAATTCTCAAGTCTTTTAATTAGTTTAGAAAATTTTTTAAATTTAGCTTATAAATTCTTTTAAAAGTTAAATTCGATTTTTTGTTTTTCAATACTAAAAAAGAAAAACTGTAATTTTCCCAAGTTCCTTTGAAGTGTTTGAAATTTAATTAGATTTGATCAGAAATTGATTTTGAATTTTAGAGCGTGTGCCAAACGGCAGCAAAGTTCTGTGGAAATTTTAAATTTTCCTATGGTGAAAAAAAATTTATAGTTTTGCTGTGCCAAATATAAACTTTTTCCCGTGATAAATTTTGACAAAATCGTTACAAAATTTCACAAAACTTTAAATAAAATTAATATATTTTTAATAATTATTTGTTTTAAAGATAAAAACTACAATTTTATAAAATAAATATTAAAAATCTCAAATGATTTCAAATGATTTAAATTTATTATTTATTTTACAACTTTCAAATTTTTCTATTCTATTGTCAAAAATTTATGTAGCCCTATGAGCTAGTGAAATTTTATTCACCTCGTATACTTCAAAATTTTACTTTTCTACATACTTTGCTACCGTTTGGCACACACTCTTAGTAAAATATTTTATTTTTAGAAAATTTTTTTTAAAGAATTTGAAATTTCAGTATAAAATTAAACTTTCCTTGAAAGAATTTTCAGATTTTTAAAAATCTTTTTGTTGAATTTTCGCTACATTTTTAAAAATTATTTGACTTTTTATTGAATATTATTAGAAATTGTTTTGAAAAGGAAAACTTTTTGAAACTTCAGTATAAAATCTAAATTTTTTACTAATTTTTATTTTTTTTTTATTAATTTAAGAAATTTTTTAAACAATTTTTGATTGTTTTTTAAAAATCTTTTGAGAAATCTTTAAAAAACATTAAAAAGTTCATATGTATTTATTAAAATTTTAAAAGACATTTCAATTCGTTTTCAAATGCTAAGAAATTTTAACAAAATCTTTATTTTTAATGAGATTAGAATTTGATTTTTTAAATTCTAATATAAAATGCTTATTATTCTATAAAAACCATTTATTTTCAAATTATTTTCTTTCTTTTTAAGCACTTGTGAGTAAAAAATTATAAACAATTCATTAATTTAATTTAAAATTTCAAAATATATTTAAAAAAATTTCAAAAAATAATGAAATTAAAAAGAAATTAATTTAATTTTCTGAAAAATAATAAGAAAATTTATTTTAAATTGCGAACAAAATACAACTTAAAGACTTCTGCACTATTTTTAACACCAAACACCAAAAAATACTAAATTATAGTTTCAAAATGTTTTCCCAAAGACAAGTAATGACTTAAAATTCGAAA